>JALLBH010000603.1:0-16011 GCA_036940005.1 Skeletonema menzelii
GTAACCAGTTGGGGTAACCTACAACAGCACTGTGACGGTGGCCTACTAAACAAAAATTAACTTTCAATCCCTTACAAGTATGTAGCATGAAGGGATATGCTACCGCAACAGCAAGCACAATCCTGCATCGGCAGAGGAGTACCAAGCATCAGAGGCAGCAAGGAATTTGCTCTTAAATGAAGACGGCACTTATCGGGGCAATGACACTACTGTCTTTCTCGGCAGAATTTCTGCAGATAATGACACAAGGTCGCCGAATAACTTTATTCGAGAGCAAGCAGACATAATCGGTGACGCCGCAGATGGCAAAGCTGAACATGATCCAGACTATGGACATGTGCAGAAGGGTGTAAACAATAACATGTTTGATTTGTCCAGATGAAGCGAGCCGAAAAGAAGAGCGAGAAAGATAGAGTGAGGCTGAGAGGAGAGGACGCGAAGAAGCAACGATCAAGGTCAGCCTTGAAGAGAGCAAGCGAAATGGGCAAAGAATCTTCAAAGAAGACTTGTCATAAGAGTGGTAAAGTTCCGTTATCCAAGCCGGCAATGGTATCAAAGCAGAACAAAAAGCCACCGGTCATAAGAAAGTGTGGAGTCTGTCGACAACCGGGACATACAGCAAAAACATGCTCCATGCCTAAGCCGACGAAAATGAAAAGGAAAGTAGACCTGCTAAGTTGGGACAGAGAAGCTGGTGATGTAATGACATCAAAAAAAGCCAAAAAGGTTAAATTATTTGACTGGTAATAACAAATATATACGGAACATCTACATTCACTCAATTCACTCGTTGATAAAGCAGAAACCTTCGTAGTTGCCATCTGCTTCTGGATAGGCAGTCCTTACTGCATTGACAAGGCAATCAGGAAGCTGCAAACGATTTCTCTTTCCACAAATTGAATAAATGTTTGTTGCGTACCACCAATAAATCATGCATCTCTTTTGACTGTTAGTCATATCTTTCACTTCATCCTTCGCAAAGTAACAGTCTTCTTTTAGTGTTTGAAGGTTCAAGCGTTTAACTGGGTGCAACTCACAAATACAACCGATCATTTCCACACCATGAATAGAGCAGAGGCGCTTGCCATACACGCATTTTGCATTCGAGACATCCTTCTGCAAGTTGCATTGTTGGTCACCTGCCGTAGATTCATCCGTAGCATTTGTAGATTGATTTGTTTCGTCACATGTGATCGGCTCGGTCTTAACATTCTCTGGGAGTTCGCTGTAACCAATCTTCCGAAAGTTTGCAATAAATAATGCAGGCATTGCTTTGCTTGTGCCCATGCGGTGGGTTAGCTCAGTAAACAATGGTAATTGTATAATATCACCAGGCTCCAGCTTCCTTGCCTCATGTGTTAGGTGGGCAACAACACGCCCAACAATTATGTTTCCGTCGCCGTCACACAAAGTTAGATGAGTGAATTGCATTTGAACTGAGTAGCTCCCGTGCTTATCTGTTGTGATGTTAACATTATTTCGATACTTGGTCTCTCTGGACACAACTTGTAAGATTGGCTCGGATGCAAGTGAGGAGGTGTCCTCACGACGTGCAACACATTCGATGTATCCCTCTGTGAGTGCGATGACGGCCTCTCCTTCAGCGTCAGCTGTGCTGGGTTGGATAATCATTCTACTGTCGCCAATGTCCAAATGATACTTGTCTGGGTTGTGCAACACAGTGGCACAAAACTGACGGACGTGCGCAAGCTCGTTCCACTTCAACATATCTGGTTGTGCTAGGATCTTTTGGAACATATGTTTTGTTTGCTGATGAAATACCCACTTCTCAGTATCCTCAATTTTAAGTTGTTTCTTTTCTTGCCATTCCAGCTCATCATCTCCCTCTCTTTTATTAGATGGCACTGATCCATCATGGTTATTATCCTCCCCACTCATAATTTTTTGATATGTCACTAATAACACGTGATGCACTTAAATTTGACGGCCGTTAATAACGGAGTTTGGCCGAATATTATTGTTATATCGATAGATAAAGCCGCCCCGATGTTTGGATGTCTATGAAACGCGCCCGAACAAGCCGTAGTTTGATTGTAATGCAACGGACGGTTCACGTGATAATTAAATTTGTGCCCGGCTGGTGAACTCTAATAACGACAAATGAGGAGGCGTTAATAACAGACTTCCGGCGGAATACGACGTCCTACTGGGTCAATAACAAAGTGTAGCCGTAGTTGCTCTTTCGTCTTCCGCGGTTGTGGCGTAGTGGCAGGTGGCCGTAGGGGGTGTTTCTGCCGTGCTTTGTGTCATGGAGGAGTGGTTTTGTTGAGTACTCATACTGTACCACTACAAAGATGCTAAGTCCATATACCAATATGTGGATGGTAGGAATTAGTACGAAAATAAGCCATACCGCAACCTTAATTAAGATATTTATTGAACACTGACATTGTCGTGACAGAGCAACAGACACGTACATATTTACGAAGGCTCAGCTCAGGTGGTTGGTTGGATGGAGTGTGGCTGCGCTCTCTCAGTCTTTTTAGTTTGTGTCACATCTTTTGAGAGATTTGAACCAAAACAAGACAAACACTTCGATTCAAAACTACGATATGTCTTTCATCACTAATAAGATTCAAAATCTAATTTTATCAATATAGTGATGGACAGACGTTTATTCCACAACTTGTGTAACCACAAAAGCCCTTTCTCCCGTTTTTTTTGTCAACCCGGTCGACAACTTACCTGTCAATCACTAATCACTACACATTGACACTGTAGTAGATACTTAAGGGATTAGAGGAGTTGCTGGATGGCAGCGTATTATTGATTGGCACCAGAAGATAGGTATATAGAGAAGTCAACCCATAGCTTGTGAACAACGGACGGCGATAATGAACAAAATTAAAATATACGAGGCGCAGCAGCTCCCTCCAGGAGTCTTTGTAGACAAACAAACCTCTCTGCTTCTCGCTCCGGCATTGGACGATGAAAAGGCGGCGGCGGTTGCTACGACGGGTTCTCCCGACACTAATAATAACGACGATGGCTTTGTCGAAAATAATAACAACAAAAGCGACAGTAATGTCGCCCAAAATTCAAAGTTACCGCCAGTCCAAAATGATGAAGAGTGCTACGTCGAGGAAGATATGCACTCTCTACTGTCCTCCAGTTATTTCAATGACGATGACAACAACAACACCATGTACGATGATGAGAGCGTCTTTACCACCTCTACGCTCTCTACGATTGGAACTTCCCCCCTTAATAAGATCAATAGCGGCAAAAAGAAGAAGAAGTTGGGGAAACTTCAATGGAGGCCACCGGGCATGTCAAAGCGTAGTAGACATAAGAAGCCCCCAACGTCGCCGATACCAACAACACCCAGCAGCAGAAACAGCATCCGCTACAGTCCGAATAACGCCAGTAGCAATGATAGTGTCTATGGACAACAATCCGTCCTCACACTCAAAAGTGCACATACGTCATTTAGCAGCAACACTCAAAAGGCAGGCAATCGGAAGGCAAGTAAAAATAGCCCCCATAAGAATGATGAAAAGATCAATCCACGTTCGCGTCTTTTTCGGCTGAAGAAGGACCAGCATGGTCTTCCTCCATCGTCACCTCCAGCGGTTGTCCAGTGCAAGAGTAGAGATGGAGATCAGCTTGATGATATCGTTGATAACGCATCCAAAATAAGCGACACTAATAACAGCAACGTCAAGAGATCAAGGCGTTTACGTCTCCTTATCCAACGGCAAGAAGAAGATCGACTACGAAGACAAGAGGAGGACGTAAAGCGGCAGTTTGATTCTCATCAAGCATCTCCACCATCATCGTCCAATGTTAATCACAAAATCAATATTTCCTTGGCAGATGATGCTTCAGTAGAATTGGCACCATCTCCAACCTCCGTGGTGGCATTTGATGAGGTTAGTTACAAGATGCAGCGAATTGAGTTGGAATCTTTCAAGGAAAATGGCACAAACAACAACAGTACTACTGCTACGAATGACAAAGAACGCAAATCGGGACCGATTGACATTGACACTTGCTCCCCCCACCTCCCCTCTCAAATGACTGAAACCGAACGTCGCAATTTAGCCGCCATGCACAAACTGGGTTACACCCATCTGCGCAACAATGAAGTCGACCAAGCTATTACCATCTTCACTGAAATCTTACGTGGGCAAAAAGAACGTCATGGCAAGCACTCCTTACAGGCTGCCATGGCCATGCATAATTTAGGTGTGGTGTATGTCAAATCACGTCAATACTATGAAACTAGCAAATTGTGTGAAATGGCATCCAAGATTCGAAGGGAGGAATTGGGCAAGGATCATATGGAAGCAGCCGTATCCTTGGCACAAATGGGTGTGGCATTAATGGAATTAGCCAAGTATGAAGATGCATTAGTGGTGTTTCGAGAGGCATTACGCATACGACGATTGAATTTGGGACAGGAGTGCAATCATACGCTGATTGTGCGGATATTGAATAATATTGGATGTGCTTTGTTTGAATGTGAGAAGATGGAGGAGGCGAAGGTGGCGTTTGAGGAGACGTTGTGTATGCAACGTGAGTTGATGAAGGAAGCCAGTGAGAAAGATAGTGGGGAGAAGGAGAAGAAGGTTATTCTGGCAAAGGGTCGAAGTGGTGGTAGTGGCAGTGAAGCATCATCATCGGGTGGTACAGATAAGAAGAAGGAGCAGCACATGCTGTTGAGTATAGCTTTGACACTTTGTAATCTCGGTTCGATCCATCTTCGGACGGGACAGTTGGATGCGAGTTTTGTAGTGTTTGACGAGGCTTTGTTGGTAAGTTGTTTTTGTGTTTTTCGGCTGATCGAAATTCTTGTCCCCCCTATCTCACCTTCTGACTCATCTTGCTTTGCTTGCCTATCTTGTCCCCATCTCAGATTCAAGAATCAGTACTTGGAAAGAAGCACAAGGTTGTTTCAAGTACTAGAGACAGCTTAAATTTCGTCACTAAATCCATCAAGAATCGTGATTCCCCTCCACCACCGCCGCCTCATCCTTCTAAAGCTAAAGCAGCTGAAGCCAAGGCAAAGACGCCCAAAGGACAAGAGGGAGACTCGATATTATTCGGATTGTTTGACAATTATTTAACGTGCAATGTGAATGTAGCTGAGGAGATAGAATCGTGGGTAGAAGAAACCAAGAGGTTTCAAGATAGTATGAACTGTAGCTAATGCAATAGAAGTGTGTGTTTATCTGTTTTCTTCATCTGTCATAATCAGTTTTCACTACAATACTCTGCAATACCACTGTCTCTTTTATTTCTTAACAAGAGTGCAACAGTAGTGTATTTAACAAGAGAGTGTAACATGCAATGTCACCTTCTGAGTATCTCTCATCTCTCATCTCTCCTCTCTCAAACCACAAACCACAAGCAAACCGAGAAGGTCATGACCATGACACAAGCTAATAGGAGCACTTACAACATGATTCGAAGGGTAGCATTGCTCGCTCAAAACATAGCTCCACGCTCATGTATCATACCACTTGGGGTCGTTGTCGATACTTCGTCTTCCAGGACATCAACATCATGCCTCATCAATAACTCTTCGAGATGTTTCATATCACTTAGTTTTATACATCACCATCATCAAAGAGGTGGCATCAACATCAATCACATTTATAATAACAATAACAATGGCAGCCGCCATCGCCGCCACTTTTCGTCATCACCATCCAAATCTCTAAAGAAAGTTGTCCGCCCATTCTTAGTAGCATGCCATCCAGATTTAATGCATGCCGCAGGAGACAAAAATGCAACAAAGAAACAACATCCGCTCTCCAACAAAGCTAAAGATGTCAATTTGAAAGCAGTCCAAACAATTAATGGACTTATTGACAATCTGGAAGATCTTATTGAGCGGTGTACACCCGGTGGCGAATACAAATCTGCAGGATCACTACCGGAGTTGAAAGGAAATTATGAAATTGAATTTATCCTTCCCTCTCAGACGAATAGCAACGACGACAATAAACCAACCAAGAAGAAACATTATGAAAGAGAATCATTAACACTCCGTTCTATAACTATGGAGTTTCCAGAACAGTTGAGGAGCAATGTTCGAAAGTGGGCTTTGACGTCATTCCCTAATACATCAAAGTTACCACATCCTCAGGAGGAGGAGGCGTTTACAACTGCACTACAGCTAAGACAGCATGCCACAGCAGAGTTTGTACGACTGTTAACAATTTCAGGAATGGAGGTGCCCCGATCGTCATCAGATGGAATGAACGAGAACTCACGATCATCAAGTCAGTTGAAGGATGAAAGCCGGTGGTCACTATCCGATCATTTCTTGCATGAGATGGGGATCCATCCGATGGAGGACGTTGCCGATCCATCATCTCAACAGCAAAATTCAGCATTCTTTGGTAGGATGCAGCCGAAGCAATCACCTACAACATGCCGTTTTTCCAAAATGCAGCAGAAGCGACAAGCATTTATGAACAAAATCCCCTGGGATAAATTTCGTGCAAATTATGATCAAGCTTTTCTGGATGCACAGGCAGATTTGGCCACTGCCCGATTGAACTTGTTCAATCCGAACACTGCCGAGGGTAGAGAGAGGAGAGAACGGTTGGTTAGTCAGATTTGTAGCAATGTAAGGATTGTGCTTGCCAAGCAAGAAGATCAAGATGTGGCCGATGATGAGTTCGACGACATACCTGAAGGTTTGGACCTTGTGGCACAACTTATTGCGATACGAAGGCTCAATCTCATATTATACGACAACTTCGACTATTTGCAAATGGAGAGGATGGGTAGAATGTGGGAAAACTTGAGAATCGTTCTGCTACCACCTCGGGGAGACCGTCGTCGATCGCCGCAACGAAAGAAGGATCCCAGACATGCAAATTCCATCCATCCGGGGAGGAAGTTGAATAAGTGGGAACGACGTATGAAACGAAGAGAGAAGTTGAAGCAAGTTAGTCGAGGTCAGATGAGGCATGTTGCGGATAAGCATTTTAACAGGATCGCTCAAGAGGAAGTTGAAAAAGAAGATGAAGGTCCGCAAACAGAGAAGAAGCAACAGTCTTATCTTCAATCAGAATCGGGCTTCAAATTTTCATACGGAACACGAGCAGATCAGGGTTCTGGGCACGTAACTGCCTACATCCCGGTTGATTTTGGCGACGATGAATTGGTACGACAGCTGTACAGCCATTTGTATGATTATTTTGATAACTGTTGTGGAGATATGGGATTCTTAAGTTATGGTGCTGATGGCAAAGTGCGAGCTAATTTGACGAGGGACGTCGAGCGAGAAAATAGCGTTGACTCAGATGATGATTTGACAGAGGCAAAAACGGGAACTTAATTTAATAGTTTAAAGCTTTGCACCAGTCTCTTAATCGGATGCATTACTTTCAGCAACATCACTCCTACCCCACACCTCATTCAATTCTCCTCTCGAAACAGCAACAGTAGTTACAGCAATGAGCATCGACGGTATTAAAAATATCAAAGCTGGTAGTCCTCTCCCACTTCCCAACAGTGAAAGGGTTCCCACAATTTCTGTTGCAGCAGAGCCAAGCACGTAACCTGCCGTTGTCGCAGTCGTGTAAGAGATTTGTCTCTTTGGCATCTCCCCCCCAGCTTCGTCGGAAGCGTCGTTCGTAGGAGTGCCAATGGCATCTGCAAAGAAACCCCATGCGACAAGGCAGGCGGGGAAAACGACATCACCCAGCCCCAATGCTTCAGTGATTTTAGCATTTTGATTGTGTCCAACAACTACCGACAACAGACCCGGATTCCAAAGCTGAGCGTCAGCTTTGTAAGTTGCCACCGTTTCCATTACACTCGTTGTCGCGTCAACAGTTGCAGCATTTGCCACTGTTCCAAATACTGATATACCATCGAACATGGTGACTCCAATGAGTGCTAGCGCCATTGTTCGTATCGATATCGAGGGCATCTTTGAAGACGACGTTGAAGAAGATTCGTCCAAAGTAGAAGTGTAAGAAATGAGGAAGGGACTCAGAGCACGAACAACAGTTGCAGCGAATGCAATATTTACACCATTTTGAAGTGGTCCGAGATCAAGGTTCCATTCGCCACCAATAGTTATTGTCGGATAAACTTTGGCAATGTATGCTCCCGCAACATAGAGCAATGCAGCCACATTTTCTGCATGCAACAACGATGTGCTCGTTGATGAACTACTACTACTACTACTACTACTACTTGATACCGATCGAAACTCTGTTGCAACGAATAACACGCAAAGCACCATGCTTGGTATGGATGTTAGGTAGGGGAGCAGCCCTTGCATTGTACTCAAGTATTCATCGCCAATGATTGACGAGGATATGGATGAACCATCAACACCAACACCCTTGAAGAAGGAAATCAAGGTATATGATAATGCCAACGAGGCACCCAATACTAATGGGAGAATGATGGCAATGGCACCACCAACTCTTGTAGATTGTGGGCTATCGTCCACCAATGTGGCAAATAGCTTGTCATTATCATCATCATCAACTTTTTTCTCCGACTCACTACCCACATCCACAGTTGCATTAGCATCATCACCATTATTACCACCAACTCCACCACCATCATCCAACAACCAAGCCCTCTTCTCACCCTTCAACACCTCTCGATTCAAATAATCCAACGCCATCCCCGGCCCTCCCAAATCCCCCCTCTCAATCGCCCCAATCGTAATGGAAGCTCTCCACCCAGCATACACTGTTGCCAAGGTGGCCAAAAAGTACAATGCCACCCGTTTTGACAATAGTAATACCAATAAGGATTGCATACTCTCATTGTACATGTTGGACGCTGTTATATATTCGATGGAATCGGTGGGTGCACTGGGGGGTAAAGCGGCTGCGGCTATATTGAATTGTTGTTTCAGTTGTTGGTAGTGGTCGTTGAGGGATTGTATTGTGATGGATGGGAGGAAGGGAACGATTGTGTACATGAATGTTGTTGGAATGATTTTCTTCGGATTGTTCTTGTCGTCTAGATTGTTGTTGGTATTATTTGGTAATGGTGATTTTGTTGGTTCTGATGATGTCCTCAATATGATCGATTTTCTCTGTCGGTTTGGTTTTGAACTTGTACCAACAAATAATAATGGATCAAATTTCCGTGACAGCGATGATGATAAAAATGGATTGTTTCGTCTGCTGCCATGACACGTTGTTGGATAGTATTGACTCACAAAGCATTCGTTTGAACGAGACATCAAAACTGATGATGTTGATTCTGCTCCAGTGAAGAACGACAATAGTAACATCAGAGAGAACCCCATTATTCGTCTAATGTTGCAAATACCATGCCATCCAGTACGTGCACCCTCCTCCTCCTCTCGTTTCCTCTGACTGTTACAAGTCATATATTTTTGGATATCTCAGCCCCACCACGATTTCAAAATGGTATTGTCTGTAGCACCACCACAGAAATAAAACCAAAGTGGAAACAACCCAAAGGAAGCAATTATAATTGCAAAGTAGAGCAATAGTAAATCTCGATGGGTCGTTCGTCGTTTTGAGAATAGTGGACGGTCGAATAGATGAGCGCCAACTGTACACAAGTCTATTAGTGGCTTTGTGTTTTTGTTTTTAAATGGAATTGTTAGTGATGATAGTATGACAACACGTGCTCTATACGAAACAGCACACAAGCTGTATATACTCCTATTTCACTTGTTCACTTACAAATAAAGATATGGTCACGGCAATGGCAAAAATTAGAGTGCTGGGGTTTGGCGGTAGATATTCAGGTAGTGCCGACGACATGTGGAGCATCAGCGGCGGTGGACTTCATGGAGGAGGGAGAGAGAGAGAGAGAGGCATGTAATACTACGTCCTGGTGTTTGCTGGTTCTGGCTTCTGGCTTCTGGATAAAGTGAGAAACGTTGAAGCGTGGAACGTGAGGAAGGTTCAAGGTTCTCTCTGGTACGTTTTCTACGTACGGCAAAAGCGGAGGAATTCATAAAACGGCGGATGAGAGCAACGTCAAAAAATTGGCCCGAGCGATATCGTACACAGAAGCGATAAACCAATCCCACCAATAAGTACAGCACCACCAAGAAAATAATATATAGAACCATGCCAAACCCTCGTAGAAACAACCATCGTCACTATATCGAATCATCATCATCATCATCTCAACGAGAAAGTCAGTCTGAACCGAACGACATTATGGCCTCAATGATGAGTCCGGCGACCACAAGTCTCCTCGCCAATATGAATCGATCACGAGTGGCGGCAGCTGCATCCAACAACAACAACGACGACGACAACACCACCTGCACGTCAAAAGTCATTGAAGAAGAAAGAAAGAGGAGGCCATTTGGCTCAATTCAAGAAAAAACCAATGCTGGAAATTATTACAATACTACCAATAATAATAATTTCAAAGGCATAGAGTCAACTACTACTACCATGACATCATCATCTTCTTCCACCACCACCAACAACAACAACAACAACAACCCACAACAACAACAACAGTCCAACACTCTCCATCATCGGACCATTGGACCACATGAAACCAACTATATCCAAAATTACGAAGCATACATCACCCAAACGATTCATCGCTATGATGAGTCCAAACTACAAAGAAGAAGTAATCTTGGCAAACTACATTCCACTTCTTCTTCGACAAAAAGTTACAAACAAATGAATTTGAAAGAGAGGAGTGATGCTTTGAAATCAGTGGATGATTTGTTGGAGAGACTGACGAAAGAAAATACTGATATTGGTAGTAAGGGCATTATTTGTAGTGGAGGAGGAGTATTGTTGTTGCCACCATCCAGTTCTTCTATGGAGGACAATGTTGAAACTTCTTGTTTGGATTCACAGCAGCAGCAGCAACTGAAGAAGCAGCAGTCACTATCCACAAGTCATACGGACAATCATGATATCAATCAGTCATTTGGATCAGCCACCACCATGGGAGATCACAACACCACCACCAACAATAACAACAATAACAATAGTCGTCGTCATCACAATACCACAAGGAACAAATCAATCAGTTCAGATACAACCATGATGGAACAATCCAGGTCACTATTAGGGACAACGTCCAACAATACTACCATTCATACAACACGGAACTCTGTAATGGATGAGAGTACGACTACGGAACAAAGTATGTCGTTATTAGGAAATGATGATGATGGTAGAAGTAGTAGTAAGTGTAAACATCATGATGGGAGGAAATCGTTGGAGTCGGATGCGACTACTGCATGTGAACAGAGTATGTCTTTGTTGGGGAATGAGAGTCATTTATTTTCACCTTCAGGTGGTGGTGTAGAAGAAGATAATGAAGATGAAGAGTCAAGATTTTCTAGAGGAGGAAGCATGGCACCACCACCACCAGCAGCAATTGAAAAAGTACGACGGTATCAACCAAACGATTCCAACAATAACGATCGAATGATGACATCTCCTCCATATACATCTTCGTACAATCACAAACGATGTGCGTCCAATTCAGGAAAACGTGGTCTCAAAAGCCGTTTTCGATATCAAGATGATGATAATGGTGGAGGAGGAGGTTTTGCTGCGGATGATTCGTTATTTCAACATTTTAATCATGGTTCCAATAATAATGATGGTGGTGGTGGTGGTGGTGGCATGTTCTTTCCATCTCAGGAAGATGAGTTTAGTCCAATTCAACATCGGTTCTCACATGATGGTTTAGAGTTAGATTGTGGTATTGATGGGTATAATGATGATAAAAGCGACGATGATAATGATGATGCTGGTCATGGAAACGAGTATGGGGGTATATTTCGTCATGGGAATAGTAGCAACATGTTTTCAACTCAGCAGGAAGGAGGAGGGGGAGGAGATGACGACGGCACTTCTTTTGGTTGCAATGATGGAGGAGGATTTGATGATGATGACGATGGTGGTGCTGATTATGGAACCAACAATTGGACACAGTCATCTCGGCTACTCACGCAGCAGCAACAACAAAGTCAATGGAGTACATTCAAAACGGTAGATCCATCAACACAAACGAACGAAGAAGACTCTCCAGTGAAACGGAGGGCAATCCGGTTTGAGTCTACTCAAAAGGGGTACCCCCGTCATCAGAGGAAACAACGGGAACAAGAAGTAGTCCGTGAAGACGAGAACAAGATTCAAAGTATGCGCGACGAATTGGCAGATATGGCCGTGCAAGATTATCAGGTAGGAGCAGATCAAGAAGATGATGATCCCATTCAAACGGTAGGGAATCTTTGTCGAAGGGCTAGATCTTGTAATGAAGAGGGGATGGATACATCTCTTCTTGATGAGGTTGCTCCAATCGACGTTCGTCTTCGTGATGGTCATCTTTTTCATAAGGATCCCTTGCAGTGCCGTCAGGTTCAAAAGAAGAAGACATCTTCGAAAGCCAAATCCAAAGGGGGAAAGAAGACTGTCAGGATTGCAAAAGGGCGCTGGAATGATCGTCATGCGGCTTCTGACTCGGAGGAGTCGCTATCGGACCAAGAAGATCCTTCTTTTAAAGACCCGACCTCTTCATTCCCCAGCCGTGTGGCGGAAAGGTTGAATGGCGCCTTTGAATTTATGATGAAAAGCGATGGTCAATCAACTACTATTTACCCCGATGATGATTTTGATGACAAAAATGCGGGTCTTCTCCTTTCGTTGGATTTGAAACAAACAATGGCTGTTACTTCAAAGCTTTTACTAACCACAAAGAAACTGGCTCGTTCACATCGAAACTCAAGGAATAGGAAAATAGCTTCCACGCCATCTGCTGCGAATGCACATCCTTCTAGAGGTGGGGATTATCTTGCTGGTGGGACCCTAATCATACTTCGAACGAAGGAAGAATTACCAACATGGGAGGCGGCATTACGAGAGTTCACCAGCCTCTCTGTGTTTAGTCATAATTCGTTGCAAGCAAAGGATCGAAAAAATGCCAATGCGGCTGCCAAGTGTGCCGTTTATGATGTTGTCTTGACAACGTATGACTTATTGAAGAACAAAGACGCTACCATCCCTGTTGATTCTCTTGGAAAAGCTATATTGGATAGTGACAGCAAGAAAAATGCGGATGATGGAGGATGGCTCAAAACCAGAGGTTCGGAGACTCAGTCGGGAGGTGAAGCGAAGAAAACATGTCTCCAGTTGAGTATTCTTCATCGCATGTCGTGGTATCGAGTATTGATGATGGATTCCTTGGGACGAAAGGGGTATTTGACAAAGCCGGATACTGCACGATTTGTAGCAGCCAAGGCCGTGAATTCCTTATCACGCTTCATAATTTTCGTGAAGGAAGATGATGATATCAAGATGGAGAACAAGTTCAAGAATGATAGGAAGCAAATCAAATCAGTTGTGCAGCTACTGCATTTGCCATCTGGAACTTCAGCAAGAATTTTCTTGGAAAGATGGGCTCATGATGTAAAGAGCAATATCAAGGAGAGTGAAAGCAGCCTTGATTCTTCCTCCTGTGCTGATGATGGCAGCATGCCTGATGACTATTCTGGCGAAGAGAATGAAAGCTTGGCAGAGGAGTCATGGTAGGTGAGGATATCGATTGTAATATCTCCGTGGCAAGGAAGAATGTATTCACTTTTGTTCAGCCAGCGTCAGACAGGCCAAGTCACGTTTGGTGTCAAAAAATGTGATGACTTGAATTTTCCTTGATAGTTGGGTAGTTAATTGGTTAGATAGAGTTTATTACGGATGTTTGGAAGCACATGGGTATCCATTCCATGAGTTGAAGTTCGTAACAAGAACTTATGCGTGAAGGCCGCAGAGGCTAGCCACTCATGTAGGTGATTGATCTACGAGCAATATTACCATGGCGAATCCATCACCAAACGATGTATTGTCGGGACGAGGGGTTTCCTTCAATCGCCACCCCGGCAATGAAAATTTTCGTAGGCTGCTGGATGAGCAATCGGTAAGGGAAACAAATGTTGTCCTCTGAATGACGCAGATCCACTTTTATTATTTCATCTGAACAACTTCTATTGACAATGAACAGAATGATTACGGCTCAGGCACCAAGAAACAAAAGATGGCTATATCAAAGTCTATTGTCGAAAGTATCTACTCAATGGATCCCCCCGGTAGATTCCTCAAGAAATGCCCAAACGGGGGATGGGAAGAACTCTCAATGAAGGAGGCAGCAACGAGGACATCACAAGCAATGGCTTACGCCGTGAGGGAGAGAGCCAAACAGAAAAGGGAACTTCGCTCGCACCGTTTGAAAAGTGACAAGGCATCCTCTCATGCTGCCAAGGATCCACGTCTTCCATCTTATGTCAACGTTCATAACGCACGCGCTGTTTCAGCGTCCACGGCACGGGCGTTTGCACCAAGTGGTCGGGGGGGAGAAGCGGACTCAGATGCAGATTCTTCTTCTGAATCAAACGAAGGCGGTGGTAAAAAATCGGGGGGAAATAATGAGCCTCCTCTTAGTTCCAGTCTTCAGCAGCAACTCCTTCAATTGCAGCACCAAACTAATACTGCCCTCCCAGCAAATTCAGGTGCTCCTCTAAATGGCTTGGTTCAACTGCTCGCTCAGGCACAACTTCAGCAGCATCAGCAGCAACAACAACAGGAGCAACTGCTTCGTCAACTTTTGGGTCAGATTCATCAACTAGGATTGCAGACTCAACTCCCATCTGCATCACTTCCGTCCACTCTTTCTATGCCTGCTCCATCATTAGCTGCACAAGGAACGCTGCTGTCAAATATCAATAATGACATCCTTCGTCAGGCTTCTGCTACTCTACCTCAAAGCAGCGCATTGATGAATTTACTTCAACAGCCTAACCTGCTCCAAAATCAAGCCCAATCGCAATCAAGTCCACTCAATGGACAATCTTTGCTCGGTTTGATGAGCATGTTACAGAATCAGTCTCAACCCGCATCCAGAATTCCTCCTCAGCTTCCTTCTTTTTTGTCACAACAACTTAATCCAGTGCAGCAAAACCCACTGAATCAAGTACAGCAAAACCAATTATTGGCTTCTCTTCTCACGCAATCAAGCCCGTCGATGCTTCAGCAGCAGCCTCAGTCATTGAATCTGCTCCAGCAGCTGCAGTCTCAGCCACTGAATTTGCTTCAGCAGCAGGCAACCTTGCTTCAGCAACAGATGGCGCAGAACCCTTCGACTAACTTTGCCTCCAATTCTGAATCTTTGGCTGAAGCTAACGCTGCATCAACTTCAAAGGAGCAAGGGGGGGGAGAGGAGGAACAGAATTCTGATTAAAGAATGATGAAGTGATAGTAGGTATTTGTCTGCATAATATTATTGTACAGCATCATTGGTTAGGGCCCATCCAGTACGTTCATGAGGGCGAAGAACCCATTGAATCAGAATAGAGTAGAGTCCTGACTCTGCGTGTCTACTAGCTTAAGAGTAGACGCATGGATAAGGTAAAAAGATTTTTTAGTGCAAATCCTGGCAAATCGACTTATTCACAAAGGTATCCAGTAAAATTCCTTTCTCCTCTTCTTCGACCAAAATATCGTTCAATTCGGATAAACGTTCTACAAATTTCGCATTATTACAAATTGCCTCCACTCTTCTGCTCAGCCCTTCTGTGGCTGCTTGACGACTTTCCCAGTTGCATCAACAAAAATTCTAACCCGATCTAGTCGATAGTCCTCCGTCACTATTGCATCTTCTGGAAGTACGTGAGTTTCCAACGATGGATCAATATTCTTAATTTCCCTTTCGGCTTCTTTTCCGTCCATTCCCTTGAGAATCTTATCGGGCCATTCGGATGTGGATGGGTTGCTCATAGTTCCGTCGGCGTGGATGTTAACTTCTGCTGCAAACGCTGTGCTTGTGGTGAAGATGATGATTGTTGCAAGTATGGCTGCTGCGGTTGTGTTGCTCAATTTCATTTTTATTTTATGTGCCGCCGTGCTGCCATACGTGGTTTCGACTTCGAAAGAATGGTACGATAGCAGATAAGAGCGCTGTTTGATGTCACACGAATTGCGCTGATCGCTGGAGGATTATGGATTGGGGGCACCTAGCCCCCTTTTCTGACCTCTTCCCCTCTTT
>JALLBH010000604.1:0-16010 GCA_036940005.1 Skeletonema menzelii
ATTATCCGTGCCGCATATTCCTGAGGCACACACACCGTTTTCCCCTCCACATTTCTTTCCGCCTGCTCGCCAGGTGCACACATTCCCGATGCCTGAGACCCGGGCAGTGCCACCCCTTGTGCAGCAAACAAGTCCAGCGTTTACATCAGCCTCAGATCGAGCACACTGCCGTGAAGCACATTGATCATTATTCTTGCAAGGACTCTCGTCCCAAATCGGCTCACGCTCGCATGAATTATCCATGCCGCATACTCCTGAGGCACAAACATGGTTTGCCCCTCCACATTTCATACTGGCAGCTAAGCCAGTGCACACATTCCCAACGCCTCTTACATACTTGCTGTCGCCGTTTGCGCAGCAAACAAGCCCAGCACTCGTATCAGCCTCGGATAGAGCGCAAACGCCTCCTATGACGCAATCACTACTCGCTGTGCATGTCCCATCTGCCAAGACTGCAGCTGCAGGCGAGTACACAAGTAGGATGAAGGATGTTGCAGAGAAAAGGTTCATGTTGATTATTTTGTTTGTTGTTGCTGTTGTTAATGATGATGATGATGTTGATGTTGTTGTTGTTGATTGTTAGGTTGTTTTGCTGCTGTAATAATATGTTGGTCTTTTTATCCGAACTCCTGTTTCCTTTTAGAGTTGCGAACTCTGAATTATGTAGGGAAAAGTTTTGCCTCTTCAATTCAAGCGCTCAATAAGTTCTTGTATCGTAGCTAATAGTTCCGGATGTAGACTAGAATTCGGGTCGGGTTCTCTTGAATTACTCCGGACATCCACCACTGATGGCTATTATCAGCTGGCGGCCTCTACTCAAATGCGAGCCCTGGACCTGGTAAATAGTGTTTTCAGGAAGACGTCATCGCATTTCATGTTCCTGCAAAACGCGAACGCTGCCGAGAACAATCCGCGATCTCTATCGTATCCATTTATCAACACTTCTTGTCAAGAGCAAACCATAGCTAAACCTTTTGACATCATAACCATACATCAATAGAGAGAGCACCTATAAGCTAAAACAATACTAAAATCGTCATCGTCATGAGCGTCCAACCAAATCCAAATCCTCGAACACAAGTTGATGTGGAATCTGGTCAAGGTCGAGACTTTCAAAGGCAGGGCTTCGGGTCTACAGGAGAACGTTTCATTCATTTGGTGGCTGTTGATATGCATGTCACCATGGATGAAGACTGCCGTCCTATTGACATCGAGACAGCCCCCACTGAATTGCTTCTAGCTGATAGGCTTTACGACGATGAAGATACCAATACCACAGACATCCCTCTCCCCAACGTCATAACCAGAAGCATACGTCTGCATCCAAAACGACGCACCTGCTGTTTTCTAATAATACTGCTCTCTACTTTCGTCGTCATGTTGTACTCTTCATTCTTCTGGCTTACACTGATCGATGCCCTAAAGCTTTATGAAGCAGGCAACGACATCTACGATACTATCAATCTCGACGAGACGCCATCAAAGGGAAACACAACCAATATACCACGCCTAATTCACCGCATGTGGTCCAGCGATGAGTTCCTCCAGCACAAAAATCTAGAAATCACCCGCAATTTCAATCGCTGCATCAATCTATACAAAGAAAAGTGGACAACAATTCTGTGGACCGACGAGTCCATTAGAAACTGGATGCAGACGTATTATCCTCATTTCATCTCTTTATATGACGCCTATCCATATCATATTCAAAGGGTTGATGCCGCACGATACTTCATCCTATATCAATATGGCGGTTGGTATATGGACATGGACATTGGGTGCTTCAGAACAAAAGATATCGGAGATATTGTAACCTACATGGAGAAGACTGGGAAGCAGGTAGCATTGCCTCAAACACATCCTTTTGGACTGTCCAATGATGTCATGATAGCCAGCAAACACAACCCATTTTTCCAGAAAGCGATTGAAGCATTGCCGACAAAGAATAGGTGGTTCGGAATCCACTATTTGACGGTCCTCTTTTCAACTGGAAGCCTTTTCTTGTCGCTTCTTTACTTCAAAGAGAAGCCACTGGAACGCAGGCAGATTGCAATTATACCTCCAAAACTGTACTCAAAGAGAGGAACTCGGTACTTTCTCCACTTTCCTGGAAGCACATGGCATGGCAAAGTAGACCAATGGATAGTTAGATATTGGTTTGCATTTGCGATCGTTCTATTTTTCATCATGATATCATGTTGCTGTCGCTTTGGATTAGACTCAGACCTTTCAGATTCAAAAAGAAACAATCGAAGCTAAAGAAATGATATTATTTCACGCTCTTGAGCTATCCCTCTCCTTCGTCCAGCGCCAGTAATCCTCCACTGAAATGCACCCGTTTGGATGTATCAGCATTCGAATCCCATCAGTGGAAAGCTTCTCTTTCTCAGATAGGAGTGACTTTATTGCATAGAATATATTAGCACGTGAGGCTGGGCCATATCTTCCACTTGAATGATAAAACAGAATAATTTTTTGTCTCGTCGTGATTAATCGTCCACGACTTGCAAAGATGCCTTCTAAATTATTGATGTGTAAATGGCCTCTTTCCACACTTCTTTACATATTTGTATTTTGCTTCATCTTCAGAGCCCAGTCCAAGAATGTAAGTTCACAAATAAGCAACTCTGCTTGGAATGCTTGTAGAAGATAAGCTGCTGATTTGTTCAAGTGTTCCTCAACGCTTTCAGTAGAATGAAGACAATCTTTTATCAGTCCATGTCTACATGTATCTTCCGAAAATGCAACTCAATCTTTTCTACTGTTGTAGAAGCAGTGGCATAAGAAGAAGAGATTCTTCCATCTGTGATGGCTCATTATTATTCTCTAATATGATTGCTGCTTGGTTGTTGCTCTGCGATCTGAGACAATATTGCATGATATGCAGGGATAGGTATGTATGGAAGAAAAGAAGTGTGTAAGAAGTGACGGAAGCGGAAGTTTGCGTTTCGCTACTTCTGCATGTACCTGTTGCTGATCGGTATTCATCTGTCTGCTGAGACTCAACCAGCGCAACTCGATGAAGATGATGCCGCAGAGAAAAGTATGGAGCATGTCATGATCTTTGTGTTGTCGATGATGATAGTGGGATGTTGACAGTGATATTAAGTTGCTGCTTTTTGCTTTTTTCATTCAGCCAAAAAAAGTTTTGCTCTCCAGCTCGATAAGCCTGCATCGTAGCTAATAGTTCCCAAGATGACGACTACATCCCTTCAGGCCAGAATTCGCGTGGGTTCTCTGAATGAATTACTCCGTCCGCTTGTTCAACATCTGCCGCTGACATCAGATAATCTCTACACACAAAGCGAGCCCAAGGAGGATGAGTTCTCAGTCTGCAGAGCGTCATGTTCTCCATGCCAACGCGAAGGCCGCCGATAACAATCCGCGATCTCTATCCATTCATCAACATTATTTGTCAAGAGCACAACACAACTAATCCTATCGACACAATATCATCTAGAGATCACCTAACCTACACACGTATAACAACAGCACTGCAATTGTAATGAGCGTCCAACCAAATCCACAAACACAAGTTCAAGTTGATGTGGAAGCTGGCCAAAGCCCAGGCTTCGGGTCTACAGGGGAACGTTTTATGCCTTTGGATGGTGAGCAACATTCTTTTCCACGACTATCCTCTATTCTAGTTCTAATCTAACCGATACCAATCCTTTATCTTTACGCCACAGGTGTGGGAAACCTATTGTTCGAAATGACTAGCACTATCTACACGGCTCCCTTGTTTACGAGAGTTCAAACACAACTTCAATTCTACGATCATGTGGTGAGTATTTACGTCTTGACCCAACGTTGCATATGACTTTTCGTCTACTCATTTGAGTATCATTCGCTACTTCATCTTCATCGCTGGAGTCCAGGTTAAGGCCTTCGTCTCAAGGAAGCTTTGGTGCTTCCCAGAGAGATCGGAAACTATAATCATTCCAAGATTCAAGATTGTTGACTGCACTTTCTCTCTTTGGCCAAAATTCATGTTTTTTGATCTACTCGCTCTGCTATCTATCTTCTTAATCATGTTTGGACACTGGACAGGTGGATGCAAGAAGGCAACGGCAACGGCAACGGCATACACATATGGAGGAAACTCCTACTCCTCTCCTCCTTATTATAATCCTACCACTACCACTACCACCTCCTACAATAATAGTGGCGCATGCGCTTCGTTGGCGATTGGATGCATCATGCTTGTGCTCTGTGTGATAGCATTCTTGCTCGTCTTATTTTTCGTCAAAAAGTGAGTAGTACTTATTGTGTGATGGTATTTCATTTGTCTCTCATCCTCATCGGCCTCAGACCTAGAACTAATACACAACATACATTTGCTTTCGACAGGAACTACGTCCGTCTTGACACCGTAGCAGCTAAAAAGCGAGGACTTTTTGCACTTTTTGACAACGGTATCCGCTCGTACGAGTTTTGCTGTGAGTTCATCTCTTTACTTGACTATAATATGAGTTCATCTTTCACAATACTTCCTACTCATTTCCATTCAATTTGCTCCGTGCACGTCACGACGACAGTCCAGAAAATCGGATTCAAGCACTCAGCGGATGACAAAGCTACATTCGATCAATTCTACCTGATGGACTACGTTTGTAAGCCATTCGGCATGCAAAGTGCAGAGGATATGTACGAGTATCACGTTTTCAGCCATTTCAACCACGCTGGCCTTGCAGCTCCCATTCAATACGATGTTGGACGCAACCATGACCATGTTTCTGACATGGTTCACCGCAACGTAAAGCACCGTCACCATGCCAATTCCACCAAGAGTACCAAGAGCCTAGCAAAAATTTATGAATAAGGGTTTGAGGCATGAATAGAGACAAGGTCAAGTCACGCTATTCTGTGAGACTAAATTGGGATACCTTGCCTAAATGAAGTAGAGAAAATATTATATGCATGAATCATCTTCTGATTTTCTTTGTAAAGTACTCTTCTCTTTATTAGAGTTCATGATCATGAGCTTTTTTTCGATGTGTCATAGGTAAGTTGCCGTCGGCCTCTAGATCCTCCCCCAGAAGTTCAATCTATCAAGCTCTGACAGCAACATCAGCTCTTCTGATCCGATCAATTGAAAATAAAGAATCGCCATCGATCATCAGCAAGCGTACTCTAATGTTGGAAAAGAAGTATGTAATGCTACATCATGCAGATCGAGATAGACTTCGAGACGGAAGCGAGGCACATGACACACTGTGACTGCATGTACCTGTCGCTTATCGGTATTCATTTGTCTGATGAGCATGACATGAAGCAATGAAAGAAAATGACAATCAAGTAAGCAGCCACAAGACCAACTTTCACCTCACTTACTTATCTTGTTGAGTGGCCGCTCTTGTGTAGAAGCATTCCACACCCTCGGTGTAGGCAAGCAGAGTCATATCTGCAAATAAGATAAGTGTCAACAAACTCTTTTATTGTGTCTTTTATAAAAGATCGTTTTCACCGCTTGATTCGAGGTCACTTCTCAATCTCACAAACAGCAGACAGCATTATCATACACCAAAATGAATCTCATCACCGCCGTTCTCTTTGCTCTTTCTGTCGCTGGCACAGCCGCTACCTCTTCTACGCCCCGTGTTCGTGCCATCAAAGGCGTTGAATCGTCTCGAAATCTCCAAACGGGGTACGGCGTACGGCGGATATAACGGCGGCGGATACAACGGTGGTAGTAGTAGCAGCAGCGGCGGTAGCAGTCACCATAAGACGAAGCCCAAACCTAAGCAAAAGACTACCCCCAAGCCAAAGTCTCATCCTAAACCCAAAACGTCTTCTCAAGTAGCTCCAGCAGTAGTGGTGGCTACTCGTCGCAACCTTCTTATGGCTACTCAAGAAGTAGTGCATATGCATACAGCGCCGTCGGAATGTTGGGCATTGTGGCTGCTGCTATAATGGCAAAGAAGAAGTGTAACTCTGCATCATCGGCTGCAGCATCCCAAGAAGGAGGTCCTGATGCAAGTGATATTCTTGAAGGCGACCATGAAACTAATTCCACCATCACATCGATCATTGGAATGACCGATGCGAAGCAAGGGAAGGCGGTATATGTCGAGAGGATGAAGTATGTTCCCAGTGGAATTGAGAATGTTCCTCCTCCTGCTGCTGTTGCTGCTCCAGCCGAGACAGACGATAATGTCACTGATGGTTCTGCAATTGTGTAAGAAGCGAGACCACTCATTAGGAAAGTGCGACCACGAGTTTAAGATGGTCAGCACTAAAAGAGGATTGATTAATGTGAAAGTAGTAGAAGTAATATGTGTTTAGATGTATGATTACCATAAGTGGAAACAACTTTAGTAGATAAGCAACAACCGAGAATATCGCTCAAACTATTCCATGTTAATTTACTCTCCGTAGATATTTCTTTCTCCTAGCATTAAGTTGCATGCACACAACACGATATCTAAACATTGACTCCATCAACAACTTCCTTGCCCAAAAGACCTTCCTCCTTTTGTAACACAGGATCGATCTCTTCCGCCAAGAATTCCTCGGTCTGCTCCTTGGCACGTCCAATGAACAACTTGGGGTCAACCAAAGTATCCAACTTCGAATGCACTGCCTTGAATAAGGGGTCTTTGGCAATACGCTCAAGAAGATCATTGGGTTTTTCCCTTCTCCCTTTACAACCTTTCCTGCATCCATGGAGTGGACACGGATGGCTTCGTGGAGTTCTTGCCTATCACCTCCAGCCTTGACGCCTGTTCAGAGATTGAGATAGTAGATAGAGAAGAGGAAAGCCATTAGTACACATGATATAAGAGAGGAGAAGCATCATCTCACAACAACAACAGCAAGACTACTTACACTCCATAAGAATCACCTCCGTAGCCATAAACGGCAACTCCTCCATAACATGCTTGTGCACAACATTCGGCCAAACCACCATACCATCGGCAATATTCATCAACAAATTCAACACCACATCCACAGCCAAAAATCCCTCTGGCAATATAATCCTTCGAATTGCACTATCATCCAAAGTCCGTTCAAACCACTGATTGGCATGAGTATTGGCCGCACTGGGGGGTAAACTCATAATGTATCGACTAAGTGAACAGCATCGCTCCGACCTCATGGGATTACGTTTGTAGGCCATGGCAGAACTTCCAATTTGATTCTTGGCAAATGGTTCTTCGACCTCCTTCAAGTTGGCAAGAAGACGGATATCACCACACATCTTATAGGCCGATTGAGCAATACCACTCAACAGACTCAAGATATGATAATCAATCTTACGTGTGTAAGTTTGTCCACTTACAGCAATCACCTTTTCAAATCCCATCGCTTTACAAACCTTACTATTCAACTGCTTCACCTTCTCATGATCACCATTGAACAACTCCAAAAATGTCGCCTGCGTCCCAGTCGTACCCTTCACACCCCTCATGGGCAAATTCTCCAATTCATACGTCACCCTCTCATAATCCAATAACAAATCTTGCATCCACAATGTACACCTCTTCCCCACCGTGGTCAATTGAGCCGGTTGATAATGGGTAAATCCCAACGTGGGCAAGTCGGCATACTTTTCGGCAAAGGTCTTTAAAATTGCCAATGTTTGGACCAATTTACGTTGAACCAATTTCAATGCCTCCTTTAGTTGAATAATATCAGTATTATCTCCGACATAACATGAGGTAGCACCCAAATGAATAATTGGCATAGCCTGAGGCGCAACATCACCAAAGGCATGAACATGTCCCATAACATCATGACGGAACTTTGATTCATATTCATTCGCTTTGGTGAAATCGACATTGTACAATTGATCCTTCATTTGTTGAAGTTGTTCATCTGTAATTTCAAGACCAAGTTCTTGTTCGGCTGTGGCTAGGGCTAGCCAGAGTTTACGCCAGGTGGTAAATTTCATTGCGGGGGAGAAGATGGAGGACATTTCTTTGGTGGCGTAGCTATGTTGTGTGTGTGTAGAGATTACCACCTACTCAACAACTTCCCTACCGCAGCTACAAACCTTGCTCCATCCCCTTCGCTCTCGGATAGATTGTGATTGGCATTTTCCAACATCAGTCCACTTGCATTGCCTTCTTTACTGCCATTATCACCACCAACATCACAGCACTCTACACCATTATTCATTGCCTTGACCATCCGTCTCAACAAGACCTCCTTGTCAACAAACGAGGGGACATACTCATCCTTACCCGAATACACAGCTATCAAATCCAAGTCCTTCTTTCGCCCCACATGTCCAAGTCGTTCACACAATTGATCATCAGTCAAATCCGAAGAGAAGAAATCATCTTCACCGTCCACATCTAGCAGCGACAAATATCTTGATGCAGTAATAGGCGCCCAAAACGCTGATCGGGGCATCATTTCGTCTCCCCGCTGTTGTCCCACCAAACTTTGTGCATGCAATATGAATTCCGAATGATCGTCGTCCGTTTCACGATCACTGACTGGAGCTTGCAGTGCGACCACCTTGACTTTCTCTACCAGCTCTTGTTGTCCGTACTTTAAGAAATGAATGGAATTTTGACAGCCCGTAGAATGACCCACCAAAGCAAATTGTTCTGCATCATGATGTGTCACCAAATAAGCTAGCAATTGGCCAATTTCCGCCGAGTCTCGTGCCAGTGAGCCATGTCCGAACCCAAGATAGGAGCTGGATAGGACAGGCTGGACAAGTGCCCATCCCAGATTGTGACATTCTGTCTCGAGCAGTTTTGTGTAGGGCGTTGGAATGGGCCCGTCGGAGAGGCCTCCGATTAGGATGCACTTGTTTTTTTTAGAGCTGCATGCTTTGTCTATGTCGTCCGTTTTTAGCGGCGTCGGTGGCGGAGGGAGAGATTCAAAGGCGATGAGCGATGGGCTGCTGCTGTATTGAAAGAGGGAGCCGCTGAAGACACCGTAGGGAGATAGCGGCGGCGGCGGTGGACTATTGATGGTCTTCATTTTTTTTATGGAGCACTTCAATAATATGCAGCTAAAAATAGTATTTCCAAAAGCCGCAATCTCTGCCAATACTTCTGTGGGCGTTACAGATGATATCGAAGGCTGGTCAAAGGACTATAACTTTAATGAGTTCAGGATATTATTATGTACTTATCGACGTTGGGTTGGTGGTGATGTGTGTTCATAACTTCAATCATCAAAGCGGGTGATGACGGCTGATGGAAGTGTCACATCAGACACAGTGCGACTTCCGGGAGAACAGGTACTTACTTATGTCCAAAGTTGCTTGTTAATAAGAGTACTTAGGTTCCAATCAACATCCAGACAACAAGAGACACGTTGAAAGTGAAGGACAAAATTTTCTACTCTTATCCTGCAGAAGTAACTATCGAGGGATGGAGTGCCCTTTAGCGCTAGATAATTTCCTTCTCAGCAGCTTCTTTATCCTCTTGTCCAATCGTTTCCAACGAGGCGGTGAAAACTCGATTACCATCTGCTTCGTTCTCGTTTGCTTTCTTTTTCTTCTTACACATACACACAAGGAGGGTAATGCCGAAAGCGACGCAAATGACACTGAGAACTACAATGGCGATGACGTAGGTGGTAGTATCATGCTTGGACTTGGATGCTGAAAAGTTACTCGTGGTAACAGGTGGGACATACGCAACACTAGATACGCTGCCACTATCATCAGAGGTACCACCACTACCGCTTGAAAGCGTAATGTCGTCGCGTTTCACTGGCATGACACCATTGCAAGCCTCCGCCCCAGCAAGATATCCATCTCCCCAAATATCAACTAAACCACCCACGTCTTCACACTTGATACCCATACAGTCATAATTTTGTTCGATGGCATTCTTGACAACTTCATAACTACCCTTGGTAGACTTACCAGGAGATAGATCCTTGTGGACCATCATTGCATAACCCTCACTACAAGCATGCAAAAGAGGCAATAATGCTGCGGCAAACGCAGCACCCATTGCTTGGGTCGTCTCCTGGAAGTCATCGTGGATATCTAGCTCGTAAATTGAGCGAGTAACTCCCTGAACAAGGAGAACAGTCATGAGCTCCTTGATATCACGAACATTAGTTTGAAGAATTGTACACTGATTATCCAATAGGTTGGATTTGACGCCACCAAATTTCTCGAAAATCTTTTTGTTGACTAGTGACATCTCATTCTTTTTACTTGTGCCGAACTTGTACCCCTCAGTTTGTGTGAGAGTATAAAGGAAGAATCCATAATCTTCTTTTTCCCTGGTCTCAGATCCTGTATCTAATGCGTATAGAATGAGTTCAATGTGTCATCAAAGCATGTTCTAGATTCACACAATCATAGTCATATCAACTTACATAAAGCTACAGCCTTATCCAGGAAGGTAATCGGGATCGAGTTATCCCCTGTCAGCCGGCAGTTTACTACAGCCTTCTCAAGCAAAGCGACAACGAACATCCACACGTTCAAGAGTGGAACTCCCCAGCTAACTGCAGCTGTAATAGGGATAAGAAGTACATTGTGAGTCAGTTGCATGACGAATGCAAGAAAAATGTAAGATGTCAATGTCACATAGACACATATTACAACCTTTACTCCTTACCTCCTCTTCCCTCGACGCCAAACTTGCCGAAATCGATATTGACATCGTTATTCATGCTTGTTTGCGCCCCTGCAAAAGCTGCCGATATCCACTGATCCGCATAGTCAGTGCTTCCAAAATAATCCACAAAATCTTGATAGGTTGACGAAACCCCCAAGAATTCCTCCTCGGCAAGGGTACTCAAACGCTTCATCGTCATGGCTCCAGCAGAAGACGACACATCATCATCTTTTCGGCCAAGCATATAGATATTCTTAGCTTCTGTCAGCCCCTCCTCATCACTGGCGGCAAGACTTACGACAATCGATCGTTGATCAAGATCTAGTGCGGCCATCTGATCAACATTTGTATCGGGTGTGTACATAAAGAATGGCTTTTCTGCCGCTGATACAGGAGCAGACTGTATAGTTGCCATGCAGCAGATGCATGCTATGGGCAACGAGGGTCCTCCGGTCCATCCGATTTTCGCCATGGTACAATTGGGGGTTAGTTATTCGAACGCTGCGGAGAAGACGAAAAATTCTTTTGTTTCGGGATGTACAATTACTCTCCACACAAATTGACGCGTCAGTTTACTACTTCAGCATTATTCTTTCCCTTTTTCAGGGACAGACGCAAAGATTCTAACTGTCCCTCTACCATTACTTATCGTCTTATCGTGGCCTTATCGTGTGCGTTGTGTGTAGAAAGAATTAGAGGGACAGGTAGAATCTTTGCGTCTGTCCCTGAAAAAGGGAAAGAATAATCTGACGCGTCGGTCGACGGCTTCCGTCAATTCCGCCGAGCTACAGATATTATGTTGGATCATAATTTTTTCCAACAACAGCACATACACAATACACATCGACGATGAAATTATCTACGGCTCTTTTACTCTCTGCCACCCTCGTCAACGCCTGCAATGCCGAGCGTTCTCTCGAGGCAGACGTTCATTCTTGCGCATGTGAAGCAATCGAGTTTGAATTCGAAATCGATTGTGAGAATATTGCCACGGTGAGTGGTGAGACCGTCGCCAAGAGGAGTATGCTTTTATGTGCACTGCCGCTTATCGCGTATAAGCTCTGTTTCCTGGTGCACTCAATCTCATACTATTGTAATCTGATCCCTCTCGCTCTATCTTTTGTCTTACACATTAATCCAGATGATGGAGTCTATGACTTTTCTCAAATCCAACAACTGTGCTGCAGTCTGCACTGAGGACGAAGCACCAGAATGTTTCAGGCACTACCTCATCGTCCAGAGCCACCATGACTATTGCCCTGAAGAAGGAATCCCCGAAGAGATCGAGGATGGCTTCCACGATTTTGACATTGCATGTACTCCATGTGCCATCGATCGAAAGGCCACCGATGGCGCAGAGGATTGCCCGGTAGAAACCTGCGAGAAGGGACCCGGTGATGATGCCTACGCTGCTCTCATCTTGAATGACTGTGTTTATGATTGCTCGCGTGATCAATGTAAGGATCTCTACTTTACCCTACGTTATCAACACGACAAGTGCGATCATGACACTATTTCATCAGCTTCTGAGGAAGGTATTCATGATTTGGAGGTGCCTTGCGGAATGCACAAGTGCAACTACGATGGTGTAGACAACCAGCTAGTCTGTGTGGACGATCATGGTGATCACGATCATGACGATCATGGTGATCACGATCATGACGATCATGGTGATCACGATCATGACGATCATGGTGATGACCATGACGAAGAGACCGCTGTTGCTGGAGAAATGGGGGGTGGGGCATCGGACGCTTCAACTGCTAGTATAACCAGAGCCGCCTCCTTCTTTGCAGGAGTTATCTATTTCATGGCCTAACGCCGATGCTTTCGAGTTGAGTTGACCACAAGGCATCCCAGTTCACACGAAGGGTAGTCTTTAAATTTTATACAATTATCTGTTTAAATGTTATATGGTCACAATGAGAATCACCTAGTGAGTGAAGAGATCTCATCATGATCTCACAATGGATCGATGTATATTGTTTCAGCATAACAGGATCATCTCACCCCACTCCTAAAACCTCAGCCTCAGCTAGATATAGATCATTATATCTCACATCATACTTCTGAAGAAGTAGATTCTGCACTTGATACGCTAGCTATTGATTTCCTTTATTATTCACCCACCCCCTCCAAGAAGACTTTGTAAACAACATCAATAATATGAACCATGCGGTGCCTTCTACAGAGAAGCAGGTGTTGTCTTGGCAAGACTAATAATTTGGGCAAAGATTTGGGCGTTACGATTTACGATTGACGATACTCATACCTGACGTGCGTCCTTAAACACCCTAAGCCCCTATCAGCATGTCAACCAAACAACGAAACGGAGAGGAGAATGATGACGTTGACGTAGGCGCTCTTATTTACAGGTAGAGCCAGCTTAGAAAAGAAGAGGGACTCATCTGCATCGAAGCATCGATCAACTTCAACTCAGCACGCGGTATCTGCTGCTGCTATTCGTGGTCGTGGTGACGATTCTTCTAAGTATGTCTAAGGCTTCTGTAGAAAATTAGGTTCGAAGAGGAAGCAACGTTTGTCTACTAACGATGATAAAGGAAAGAGGATATCTAAGCGAGTTGATTGGATTTTAAGTACAATAAGGTATATGCTCCGCTGATGCATGCACGAGTTATGGGCCAAATGTCAATCAGTGCAGTAGTGAAGGATGTGTAAATCAAGCTCTCAAAGAGGAGGAGCGTGCATGAGGCATGGGGCAAAGATCAAACAACTATTTGCAAGATGATGTCGATCTTAACCAGTAGGCTTTTAACAACCGCACAAGTATAGTAGTAGCGAGTCTGAAGCAAGCATGGAAGGCAGTGGACTTGGGGTTAGTTCATTTTTTAGAGCGCTTAGCTTGAGAGATAGCTAAGTACCTATATACCTACTTTTATCTTGATCGGAGAGAGAATGAAAGAAGAAACCTGTCCGTCCGTCACCAGTGTGACATACATCATACTGCTGACATCAAAGATTCCACATTCCACGAACAGCCATCACCCATCATCACCCATCACATCAACGCACTTCATCCCGTCCACAGACATCGTGACCATATCTTCCGCTCTGACAGTACGCTACAAGAGCCACTGCCTCCATAAAACATATTTCTGCTACAAACTACTGCCCGCTACTATTATTATTATCATCTCTTCTTGCTAAAATGACGAGAACACTTCTCTCAGTAATCTTGGCTCTATTCATCGGCACCAGCAGCGTCAATGCATTCACGCCGCCTTTGACCTCCACTGATGTCACTCAACGAGGAGGCATCACTTCTTCATCGACCGCTCACATGGCCCCGCGCAAACTCAAGGGATCCAACTCAGCTGCCCGTCCCGCCACCACTGCAATGTACGCCGCCAAAAAGAAAGCATCGTCATCCACCAAAAAGAAAGCCGCATCCTCCGATGCTGAGGTAATCAACTTCAAAAAAGCCGAGTTCGTATCCGCCATCGCCCAAAAAACAGGCCTCACCAAATCCGAATCCGAACAAGCTCTCAGCAGCATCCTCTCCATCATTACCGAGGAATTGGCAGTGGGCCGCAAGCGCATTTCTTTGCCTGGATTTGGAACGTTTAAATTGACGTATAGGGCGGCGCGCAAAGGGAGGAATCCCAAGACTGGGGAGGAGATTGATATTAAGGAGAGTTATAGTCCTAGTTTTACGGCGAGTAAGACTTTTAAGGATTTGTGCAATCCTGATCGCTAGGGTGGATCTATTTTTGTGATGTGTGTGTGTGGGGAGGCAACCTGTTTGGACGTGGTGGGGGGAGATAGAGGAACTATTAGATGATAATGGCTTGGTTTGTGCAAACCATTCTTGGAGAGTAGTAGACATTCATTGTTATTGGTTAGATGTTATCTGCGTTCGTTCGTTTGATTCGAGAAGGGGGGAACGGGGCAGGTCACATGCAAACTTTGCAGCAATGAAGTGTTGGGAGATTGGAATTAATTGAGGGAGGGGAAGAATGAAAACATAAATATATCTTCTATAGTACATCGTTAGGACCAAAATCATTAGTATGCTGGGGCTTGTCGGCGAGGGAATATGTCTTCTGTTCAAAATCGGACCCGGGTAATTCAAATGAGCGCTTTGCACATAAAACTCACCCCATACTTAGACTGCGACTAAAGTGTCCGTTCAACGCCCGAACTGGGTACTATGAAGTCGAAAACGATCGTGTAGAAGCAATCACTACGGTGCCCAATCACTTCACATCCATCCACCGACCTAGTCAAAATGGTCAAGAAGTCAAAGCAGCAGCAGCAGCAACAGCGTGCTCCTACAGAGAAGCAAAGATTACGAGCGGAAGCCAAGGAAAGAGCTAGGAGATGGGCTCGTGATACACTCGGCGGAAAGAATAAGGCCACTGCTGTAAGGAAGTCCAAGAAACCGATATCCAAAGAAGAAGCTAAAGCTCGTGCGAGGAAGTGGGCAAAGGAGAGATTTGGTGAGGGTATCGATGAAGCTCAAGCGGATATGTGTGAGGACAGTGAGGATGAAATCAATAGTTGCTTCCAAAATTTGAACATTGCTGCTTACGATGAAGAAGGCAGGAGCAGAGATAGACGTAATAAGGCAGAACAACCAAGAAGGAGCTTATCTGGTAAGCATCAAAGCAAACCCTCGACCAGTAGTCATTACAGCAGTGGGAGCAGGGAGCGGACGGAGGCGTATCCTCAAAGCGGCAATTACTTTCATGGCAGGACCAGGGGGGTTGGAGCAACATTTACACCTTCGTCTGCGGCAACATCCACGCCTAGTGAACCTCCTCGCCAAACAACACACGAACGTTTCACAAAAGAGCAAGCTGAAATCAATAATGGAGTCATACAAGCGAGCAAAAGCGGTAGAGGTTCACATTACAGAGTTCTCAAAATCACAAGCAGCGCGTCACAAGATGATATCAAAAAGGCGTACCGACGTTTAGCTCTACAGGTCCATCCAGACAAGAACCTCCATCCCATGTCAGCTGAAGCATTTCAAGTTCTTGGGTCTTCATATGAAGTTTTGAAGAGTGAGAGCAAAAGAGGTAGGTATGATCGTCGATCGAAATCGAATCCGAATCCGACCACCTCGTCCTCGTCCAATTCTTCCACTAGATCGGGACACAGTAGGCGTCGTGGTCCAAGATCGAATTCGCATTATGGTGCAAGGAAGGAACATGCTTCTTCTACCGACTACGACTTCAATAACGCACGTCCTTCAGGTTTCGGTGCTGGGTTCTATCAATCCTCTTCTCCTTTTGGAGATAACAGCAATACAAATGAAGGATCTCGGCGATATTATTGAAAGCATCTACTTTATCCCCCTACAACTGCATCACAAACACAAACACTTAACGTATAAATTATCAGTTGGTGAACATCCTCTAGAGGAATTCTTTTGTGTACTCTTCCAGACATTTTGAAGAGATGACGTGGATCGAAGCAAAATGAATACCTAATTGTTTCTTT
>JALLBH010000605.1:0-23140 GCA_036940005.1 Skeletonema menzelii
ACGTACGTATCGTAACAAAAAGCTTTCGTACGGAGAGACCTTCGTACAATAAGTAGGCATTTCCCCCCTCCTCACTCTACATATATGAAAAGAGAGAGAAAATAGGCTGCATACTGAGTTATCTATCGTACCTATTCGATCTTCTTTCGAAGCTGTGTGGCTTTTTCTTCTTCAACTTCTTGAATCGAGATTTTATCTTCATCATCCACGAGCTGGATTTGTAGTCGCTAAACAACTGCTGCTGCCTAGTCGGCAGGGATCTTCCAGAACAATATGACGTACTCGATGCACCACTTTCTGATGCCTGCCTTGGAGATCTACCAGATCTGCATGATAGGCTTGATGCGCACACAGATATCTCGTCAATCGGAGGTGCTGGCAGAACAAAAACTGGACGTGGCTTATCTCCTACACTTCCAGATTCCAGTGATTCATCGTCATAAAAAGATGATGCCCTTGAAGCCCTTGAAGTCCTTGAGAATGAAGATTTCCTGGAGCTAGTTCTTGATGCTTGTGAGCGCGAAGATTTTTTTGAATCGTCATCTCTTCTCCCACTATGGTTCCTACCTACACTCTTGGAACTTCTAACACTCACATTGATTTGTTGCCCTAGCAAACTAGGTGTCGATTGAGATGTGCTTTCAGTCATGTTTGAGACCATACTTATTTGCGTTTTCTTCTTTTTGATGAATCGTTCTGTGGTGCCTTGTGGTAGCTTCGAAGACTTGCGAGAGGAATGTCTTCGTTGTTCTCGAATGCTTGCCTGCTTCCTGATTCCGTTCTTGTCAAACAAATCAGTGCTTGCTGAGGATTTCTCCTTCCGTGTTACTCCATCTTCCCAGTTATCTCCGGCAATTTGTTTGTATACTCGTCCATTGTTTTCTCCTGTCTTCTCTTGGTCATATTTTTGCGTGCCTCTCGAGTATTCAATGTCGTCTGGACCTTGGATGACTGAAGGTTCATCGATCACGCTTGCATTTGCAAGTCTGTCAGCCATGAGTAGTATACTATCAGCTGTGTCGCTTGTTATCGACGATCGATAACTTTTTATCGCTGATTGATAACTTTCACGATCATGAGTAACGTTCAATCTATTCAACTGTGGGCTAGATTTGAAAGTGGGAGGAGGCGGCGGCGGTGGAGGTGGAAATGGCTGGGTTTTCCGATTGGCTATCCTCGCGACTTGGGCTGGCTTTTTCTCCATCACATTGATAGATGATGAGCAACATGATTCATCATCATATCCGTTCTCGCAACTAATCATACTGGCGTTATTCTGTGCAATCAGCTTTGCCATCTCAAATATTTCTAATATCTGATCAGCGCTATGAAGAACTTCCTTATTCTTTTCCAATATTTTTACTATACTTTCCATATGACCTTCCTCTCCTCTCTTTGATTGTTGTAGATTGTTGATCAATACACTCATTGACGTATCTTCTTTGATAGACTCTACAAACGAATTGACTGATTCGCTGTCGACCGATTGGATATGTTTGGAGATTTTCAATGCGGAGTCATGCAGTTGGCTGCTGTTCTCCCAAGAAGTCGACAACATACTTTCATTAAATTGGCCCTCTTCCCATGTTTCTGTCTCGTTTCCAGTGATGGTATTGAGTGGGGGTGAAATCGGAAATGAAGAGTGTTTCTTTTGCGGCCGATGCTGTCTCTGACGTGAGATCTCCTTTTTGGCTTTGGAACGTGACAACGCTTGAATTTTTGGCTGTCGCGCTGGCGGAGGTGTTTCTGGAGAAGTCTGCAGCCGGGGCGGCGGTGGTGGAAACCGCTGTTGCAACGGTGACCGGGGCTTCGACATGATGTTGCTCCGTAGTAACACTAGAAATGTTTGTTCTTTTTGTACAACAATACGTCTTCACAATAATCTACCATACCACCACTCCTGAAGTTGTCACCAGCCTCAATTTGCCTTGATCGCTGCTTCTTACCAATCATATTGTGCATATCATCGATATTAAACATATTCTTCTTCTGTTGATGTCGATTCGCAGAGACACATTGATGTTGTGCAAAGAGCTGGATGCAGAGTGCAGCCTCGAAAAGGAATCAGGCCGCTCCAAAGCCGCTACAAGTACCAAAATGTGTCGGAATAGGCACTCCAACGTTGGATCTAAGTATGAATGTACTCGAACGACACAAACAGAGACATACCAATATGTCCTCTCTCTCTCTCTTCTCTCTCTCCTCATTTCACATATGTTAGCCGGCCAGGCCGGCATTATGCCGCCTTCACAACATCTATCACAATGTTTCACAACATGTTGTTCGAGTTGGGTGTTGATGTCCTGTGTATGAAACAGCCACCACCATCATCTAAACAACAATAATAATGACAACCTACACTGCAGGCAACGATGTCCAAGCCCTGGTGGCGGACATAGGTTCCTATTCCACCAAAATTGGGTACGCCGGTGATGACCATCCTCAGGCGTTGTACAACAGCACCACCGCTGTGGTCAAGGCCCAAAATAATCAATCCTCAGCATCATCCAACTTTGCCAAACCCCCCAAGCGAGATTTTACCCTTCGCTGCGTTGATGGAGCCAATGGAGATGGTGACTACAATTTAGTCAATCCCGTCGATCCGGTCACTGGGTGGTTATTCTCCCCTCCCTCCAGAAATATTGGCGCTTCGTCTCTGTCTGCCAATGAGCAGCAGTCTTCCACAGCAACAGCCGACGCCTGGGAATCGCACGAACTCGTCAATTCATATTTACAGCATGCCTTTCAACATTCGCTGGGTCTATCTCGCGGAAACAATAATGGCGGAGGGGTGGACACCACCGTCGACTACTCTCATCACCATCCGCTATTGCTCCTTGATAAATCTCACACACCACCTGCGCTGCGTCAACGATTGCTCGAAAGCATGTTCGAAACGCACAACTTGCCAGCGGTGTTCTTCTTGAGGGATGCCATTGCAGCGTGCTATGCAGTCGGGCGGACCACCGCCACCGTTGTGGATGTGGGATATTCCGGCACCATGGTCACACCTGTGTACGAGGGATTTGTGGAACGGAATGGAGTGCTGCGAAATAATGCCTGTGGAGCACGGAATATCGAGGAGAGGGTATTGGAAATGATGGATGGTTTGGTTGTTTCGCAGGGTGGGAGGAAGAGGAAGGAGAGATTGAGGCGAAGGGCCAAGGAAAAGTTGGAATTGCAACAACAACAGCAACAAATGTCTGGGGTGGAACAACCTTCGCCTAAAAAAGCAAAGAGAGATGACAAGGGGCATTTTATCAAGGAAAAAGGTATCGTTGCATCCTCCATTTCAATACCTGATTATCTAATGCCATTATATCAGGTTAGACGTGCTAGTTACAATCCTCGGAAGGATCCATTCCACGCGTGGAGCCGATTGGCATTGGCAAGAGAGATCAAGGAATGTGGGCTAGGCGTTGCAGTGGGTCCCATGGGGTATGCTTCGAGTACTGCTGCACCTAGTGAGGATGTGAACGGTGATGCCGCTGCCGCTGTGGGGGAGGGTGGAGCGGTAGTTAATCCTGCTGCCGCCAGCAATAATATGTTCTTGACGGCAGCAAAATTGCCGTACACACTACCGGATGGGACCAATGTGGAAATTAGCACTGCCTCACGGTGCGATGTGGTGGAATTATACTTTGGAAATGACGAGCAGAATTCTCTATATCGTGACAATATATTCGATGAAACTGTTCAGAAGTTGGAAGAATATAGCAAGGAGGTGGAAGATTTCATTGCCGAAGGAGATGATGATGATAAAGAAGAAACAAACGAGGGCGGTTCAAAGAGTATTACGAGCATTAGTGCCGCAAGAGGAGATCCTTATTCCAATACTTCCTACAGGGGAGAAAAATCGAGTCGATTTGCTGGATCTCGACGCAACAACAAGAAAACGCAGTACTCTCCCAACGTTATTTCTACAAAATTATACACTGCATGCCTACCGTATTTGCGAACGGAACCTCCAAATGGCTCACTGGATGAGGGCGGTAATACCAGCAACGTGAATGATAACTATTTCCACTTTTTAACCTCTGCATCGCCGGCACAAATGGTGTGCGACGCCGTGTACCGCTGTGATCGAGATCAACAAGCGAAATTGTTGGGGGATGTTGTTGTGTGTGGTGGTGGAGCCTGTATTACAGGAGCATCTGGTGTCGTTGGCAGTAGTGCACTAGGCGGTGGTGGAGCTGTGGGCGGATCATCGCTACTGGGCGATGAGCAAGCCTTCCCCGATCGGTTGCGTGAAGAAGTTGAAGCGATCGTCCATAAACACACGATGGGCTGGAGAGTCAAGGTAACAAGTCCGAATATTTCAGAGAGAGCAATATGCTCATGGCTAGGTGGAAGCATTTTGGGGAGCCTGGGTACTTTCCAAGACATGTGGATCTCCAAACAAGATTATGAAGAGTACGGAGCTGCCATTGTGAATCGAAAGTGTCCCTAGAGAGATGCTTAAGTTTTGTCCGAGTCAGACCTATTCATTGCATTTGAATAATTGCCAATAATATAACAATAAAGAGATCAGCTGGTGTATGATTTTTGTTAATCGAAAGATCTTCTTACGAATGACATTCTGTTCATAGCGCACGAAGAATTATCTACAATCCCCACACCATGTCTGGCACTGCGACTTCTTTCGAAAGAATCTCTAGCAATTCTACGTTGTACACAAGAGTGGCATTTGGCTTGATTTTGAATCCTCCAATTTCACCGTAGGCCATTTCACTTGGAACAACTATCTTCCTTTTCTCGCCCACGCACATGCCCAACAAGCCCTTCTCTAGCCCTTCGATCATGCTTTGTTTTCCCAATTGAAACACGAACGGGTATTCTCGCAGGATGGACGAGTCAAAAATATTTCCATTGGAGTAGAGGGTGCCGTTATAGTGAATAGAGATGAAGTCGCCTTTCTGGCTCTTTTCATCGCAATGATTTGGCCGATGGGTCACACCAATGAGGAGCTGGCCGTTCGGCGGTAAATTAAGCCTTTCCCATCCTTTCCTTGTCTTGCGCCAGCCTGCCTTCGCTCTCTTCTTTTGTTTTTTACGCCTCCATGACAATGCTGCTGATAGCGAGTCAATGGCCAGGACAAAGAGTAGCAATGTAACGAGGGCGTTTTTCATTTTCTTTTTACGAGTTAAATCCAATCTATTACTTTGAACTATCTGAATTGATAGATCTAAGCGTGGTAAAGAATTTGCGGATTTAAATTTTCAACTTATCCCACCGACAAGTTCACCTTCTCTGAAAGAACCTTTGTCGGAAAGGAGCTCAGCTTGGTCAAGTTTCTCCTCAATCTGCCTACCTCTTCTTTTGCTTGCTTTCGTACATTTACCTTCTCTTGCTGTTTAGCCAAAATGACTCGCAAGGAACAAAGCATTGTCCATCTGCACACCCTCAAGAATGCATTGCCACAAGTTCGCCAGGCAATCAATACAATGTCTCTCGAGTGCGAGCAGATCGAGATCAAAACAAAAAGCTTCAAAGAGCGCTTTCATAAGCAACTGACTCAGTATCATCAGGCCCGAGCAAAGCTTGAAGATTTGGAGGAGTCTGCCCAAAAACGAGAAGAAAATGTGAAGGCGTTGACTGAGCAGTTTGAGCAACTTTCAAATGAACTCGACGAAGTAAAGAAGCAAATCCACGATAAAGGGAAAAGTATGACCGATTCAACGCCTCTCTTTGACACACAGCGTGCTATACAACGCCTCAGGGAGGAAAATAGGTATCTGGATCAATATATCGGAGTGCTATATCACAAGGTAACACTTGCGAGACAAGGTGAAGACGACGAACGAAAGGACGAGGATAGTGATGAAGATGTTACATGCTAAAAGTTATCGTACGATAATCGATTATACATCTACGATCCATAATAATGTGCGCAATATCTAACCGCTGCTGCCTTCGGAGAGTGCAGTGGCTTGTACAATTGCTTGTAATCATCATTGATAACACCAACCTTTCAAACAAGGACGTCACCAAGGACTTCTTGAAAGAGTTCATGTCATTCGTCAAAGACGCAAGAGAGAGCTAAGTAACATATAGCCGAGCACTATTCTACTCTGCTTTGAACTCCCACAAGCGCTTTGCTCTTCGCTTACCGGTACCCTTCTTACCCGAATACATCTTTTCCCAGCCCATTTTTGTGAAGAGTGATTCAGATGCCGTGTTCCCTTCGAGTATGAAAGCAAATGCAGCAACATCATTTTGTTGCAGTGCCTTTGTTGCACTAGAAAGCAACATTTCTCCTAGCCTCTGCCGTCGATGGTCTTCATCAACGTGGAGTATACCAATACTACCGTTTGTATGTCTCATAATACACGCTACCAACCGCCCTCGATGCTCAATTCCCAAACACGTACTGCCGAATCCAGTCCTCGTGGAATTACGATTATCCGCAACAATTTGCTTTCTAATCATTACCAATGACTTCTTTGACCTATACGGCCATCTTGAATCAACAAACTCTGCATCTGACTCTAAAAGCGGCCTTAGTTTGTATCCATCTGGTAATATTGCATCGTCTCCAGTATTATCTTCAGTTCTAGAAAAGCTTGTTGATAAAATATTCTTTTGCCTCTCTTTCTTTGCCTTCAATTTTGATGAATTGCGAACCAAGTCTGGATTCTTCTGCAGATGTGTCTCTTCGTACTTCAATTGAGTAAAAATCATAGACCGGAGTGAATCTAGCAAGTGTTTGGAAGCTTCATCCGTCTTGACATTTGTTGGTTCTAGCAATTTCAATGTTCGGACACAAGACTCAAGTGTTGAAAGGCAGTGAATTTCAGGCTACTTTCTGATTGCATCATATATAGACACATCTTTAGTCCCAGTAAATTGAATTGGATTGCATTTTTGTAATAGTACTGGTGAGTTTCTAACCATTCGTTTTGCTTGTGTCCATGTACCATCAACGATGATGAGCAAGTATTTTGCTGGCCCAAACTCTGCGATTGTATCAGAGGAATTATAGTGTGCAGATTTCAATTGTTCCATTGCATTACTGTCTTCTAATACAGTCGCATTTGGGCCAGGAAAGAGCAGCAGTGGCATTCTTCCTTCGTTACATGCTCCGTGAATAATCGTTTCGAGCTCAACGTCAAATGATCTCCCCACTAAAACACGACATTCATCGAGCACTAACGTCAGTAATGGTACCGTAGATATCGTTTTGCGTCTAAATTCTACCGGATGCTGCAACACTAAGACTTTTGTGTCTAACCCTATCTTTTCTTCTGGCAAATGTTCACATAGGCACTGTGGAAGCGGTCGATTGCATCCATTGCAATAATCTCGGTAAGAATCTTCTTGGATAATCGAACGATCTGGACGGCGAATAATTATATTGTTGGTGGTGCTAAATCCGTAGCTGCTATTGCAGAAGACAACACAAAGCACTAGTAATGTTGTAAACGTTATCACCATCTTCTACAGACTACATACATCATGAGTATTAGAGAGAGCTTGCAGTTTGCCGCCCCCCTGATGGATGTGTCTATGTTGTTGTGGAGGAGGAGGTATCGTAGAGAAAAGGAAAAAAGAGGGGAGAAAGGCCATTCAGGTAGGTATTTTCTAGCATGAGTAAGTACAACTGAAACTGGTACAATACCATAGCAAGATCTTACTGACCCAAGAGTAAACTAAAGCCCCAACAATGAAGTGAATGATTGGAATGTTCAACATACTAAGTGAACTAATTCTGTTGATCATTATGTATCTTCTTGTACGATACCTAACTGCCGGTGTATACACCACGTGGACATCCACCGGAGCCATTCTTAATAATTTGTAATTTCTTTGTGGCAGCACGCAATGTAAGTTTCAACAAGCGAGGAGAATTGGCACCTTCAATAGAACTATTACGTGCGGGATTAGCAATAGTGTCGACTACAACCGAGCTGGCCATAGACTTGGCAACATCTCCCACACATACTATTTGAACAGTCGACCGCAAATTTGTTCCTGCGACAATGACAGCAAAAATTTGACTGCACAGGTGCGTTGTCTGCGGGTTCTGTATCATCTGACGTATCTTCTGTGTTAGTATCATCCGTTGTATCTTCTGTGGTACTATCTTCTGTCGTATCATTGTTATCATGTTGCTGCTGCACGACGTCATCATCCGTCGTATCTTCTGTGGTACTATCTTCCGTCGTTTCTTCTGCTCTATCAGTCGAAGCATTCACATTCGTAGGTGGCACCTGCTGCCGTTGAAGAGTCTGTGGGATTTTAGGCATAGCCTTTCTGCAGGCAATGCACGAACCCTGATTGCTCAACCATTCAGTCAAACAATTGTGGTGTATAGCTTGGCCACAGCAGAGAGTAGAAATATTGGGATGCTCGTCGAGACAGATAATACATTGTCCAGCAGATAATTTCTCTCTCACCCTCCTCGCTACTCTAGCCTCTTCTTCCATTGCAGCACTGTGTGCTTTTAACTCGACCAAAGAATTCATCTGTACAACGGCGTGTAGGACTCGATCAGCAACAAATTTTGTCAGATGATCAAAGGCGGATTGTCCCTCCGCCATGTCTTCTCCTTTTGAGATGTGTGAAAGACGAGACCGGCACTCTTTGATTGCATCAACATATTGTCTTCTATGATGGACTTGTGATGTGATGGTGATGGGAAATGGCAGACCAAGAATTCTTTTCAACGCAATGTTCATGAATACTCTCGCAGTTCTTCCGTTTCCATCTCTGAAGGGATGAATATCTACAATACCGAACAATATGATAGCAACTATCGATATTTTGCCATGCACTAATTTGACCCATTGCTGTTCATCCATAATGGCAGTTGAGGGGTTTGCCCACATTGTCTGGAAACGTTTTGCTGCGAAGAAGAAGTTGTTCATTTCTGTTTCGATGTTTTCTGGGATAACGAATAGTGTGTTTGATGCGCGTACTTTGTTATCTCTGTATCGTCCAGCCTCTGCTTGATCAGGGCACAATTTTGCATGTATAAATTGCAAATTCGTCTTGTCTAACCAGGAATCTTTAGCTGCAATGCAGTTGAGACCATGTTCCAATGCGTCAGAATGACAATCGGTTATTTTTTGCACGTCAGATGCAGAAGCACTGTTTGTATTCGTCCGAAGACCAGCCGGCTGGCAATTGAGCTGAGATATTTCAAAATCTTTGATTAGTTGCCCATAAGACTCTGTTGACACAGATGCGCTTGCACCAGTGCTGCTTCCAGCAGAGAGGAACTGATGTTGCCGTAAAAATGAAGAAATACTACGCAGGGAGTCGTAAAAGTAACCAGCCGTCGGTGCGTTTCCTACAAGATGGCGATCATGATTTGAGTTTGAAAGAATGCTACCAGAGTTTATTGGTTGTATTAAATCCTGCTTTTGCCCTCTGGCCCTCTTGTGCTGATTCTTTGCACTCATCTTGGTTGAGTTGTTGATTGCAATAGATTGCAATATGCATTGCAATGGATTTTTGGTTGATTGGTTGGACGGCTGGTTGGTTGGGCCGTCGGAGAAGAGATGGTAACAAAATATTTTTCAAGTTCCACGTCGCGTCGTGCAAAAGCCCTTTGCCTCTCGCTCCTGCCTTATGGTATTTACCTCTATGCTACCTATGGGTACCTACATACGATACTCTACCTCTCTAGCCTCTAGCTTGCCTTGCCGCTTGCCCTCGCTTGCCGCTGTTGGCTTTAGTTGCTTCCTCTGCCTGCCACTCAAGTACTCCTCTTATCGTTCCACTATCTTTGATTAAAGCCTTCCTCCTCCATGCCACGATGAAACTCCTTCTGCTGCTAACAACATCCCTGATTTCCTCAATGGAGGTCTCTTCGTTCGCTACGATTTCATCAATAACGCCAAAATTTGCATCATCAACGAAGACCCAATTGTGCTCTATCTCCAGCCCAAACTTGGATCGCCGAAGCGTGCTAACCAACCTCGCATCTTCTGTATTGCTCGCGAGCTCAGTTATCCCAGCTGCTGCAAACGCTGCTTCTATTCCCGACCTTCCCTCTGTTACAAGGTTCGTCTGTTTTCCCTCTTTGTGCATGATGCTGTATGCTATCGTTTGTAGCACATGATGTTATCTAAACCGTTGCAAAAAACTTCCTGCACCACAGTTCTGAATTCGACGTGATTCTTCGAGACTCTGCAAAATCAATAATCACTGTAGAACTCTCTGGACCTAAATCGGAAACAGCTCTAGTGAGATTGGCCGATGGAACCACCTTCTCAATCTCTGATCTCATAGAGAGCAATACTGACCCAAGAAGTCCTTTGAAGCTTGTAGCAAGGTGTCGGCTTTACAATGTACCGGTAAAAAATGTGGGACTAGAAGCGGCACTATCGGGAGAGAATAGCATCATTGGATCATCGGGGAGGAAGAAGAAGTCGTACATGAACAAACAGGTTCAAAAGGCGGAAGAAAAAGAGCAAGCAAAGAGAGAACGCATGGCAGAAGACGAGAGGGATAGGTTGGCTGAATTGTACAGGATGGAAGGAGAAGAGAAAGGATTTTTGGAGTAAGATCACAATCTTCATACTTTCATCAAGGAAATCAGACGTAACTAGACCTTAAAGCGGAGAATCACACTTTATTATTTACGTACAATACGTGAAAAATCAGACAGTTCTCAGAATGTGTTCTAAACCTTGCTGTAGTCCAACTTGCTCTCCAACTTTTTCGTGTCCAAAATCTTCCTTGCTGCCTTCATGAAATCTTCTTCCATCACATAATCCCTATCATTCCTAATGGCAAACAGTCCAGCCTCTGTACAAATGTTCCTCATATCAGCTCCATTCAACCCGTCTGCCAACTTCACTACACTCTCAAAATCAATATCTCCCCGTTTCGTGATAGATGCGGAATGGATCTTGAGAATCTCCAAACGCTGTGTTTCGTTCGGCTCTGGAATTTCAATCTTTCTATCCAAACGACCAGGACGTAAAAGTGCAGGATCCAAGATATCAGGACGATTCGTCGCCATCACCATTTTTACTTGGCCCTGTTCCTCGAAACCATCCATTTGATTGAGCAACTCCATCAAAGTACGCTGAATTTCACGATCAGCGGAGGTACCCTCACTAAACCTCGATCCTCCGATGGCATCAATCTCATCCATAAAAATGACACAGGGTTGATGATCTCTGGCGAAGCCAAACATTTCACGGATGATACGAGCGGATTCTCCAATATATTTGTCGACAATTGCAGAAGCCACAACTTTGAGGAAGGTGGCATTAATGTTGGAGGCGAGAGCTTTTGCAAGCATCGTTTTTCCAGTCCCAGGAGGTCCGTAAAGAAGAACACCTTTCGGTGGCTGTTGCCAAATTTGATGTGTGAGCAACTTTTTCGGATAAAGTCTAACTTTCACGAAACATGCACGTAACAAAATTTCAACTAACCTTGATTCCAACTCGGATGAACAACTCAGGATTTGTCAAGGGCAATTCAATTACCTCCCTCAATTCCCTGATTTGCTCGTTCAACCCCCCAACGTCACTAAAGCTCGTCTGTTTTGATGAGAGTTGAAATGTAAGAAATACAAAATAAAAAGATTAAAACCGACAAAAGCATGTGCAAGTTAAGTTTCACCCACCTTCTTGCCCCCCTCATCATCCTCCTGCATATGAAACACAGTCGGATCGACCTCTCTTGGTAATATCCTCATGATAGTGAGCGTCGTCATGTCCAAAGCCACACGCGTTCCAGGCTTGAGCTTGTCTTGATTCAACCTTGAGCGACATCCCACGACATAGCGCGGTCCGCTGCTGGCCTTGACTATGAACCTCTCGTTGTCCAGCTTCTTCAGCACATCACCAATAATTTGGCCGACCGACTGCAATGCTGCTAAATCGTCCTCGGTCTTTTGATACCTGGCAACGAGGCCCTTGACATCCTCACGCATGCGTTTGAGGCGGGCCTCGGTCTCACGATGCTCTCGGATTTTCGCACGGTATTGCTCAAGCACCTGTTCTCTCTCTGAGGGGGCTGCGGGTGCAGCTACTGCAGTCTCTCCTTCTGACATTATTTATTGCTTGCACTGTTATAGTGATTTAATTGCTGGGCCGTCTCTCTCTCTCTGCTTGCTGTCTCTATTTTTGTTGCATTGTTAATGCTGTTGTTGTTGGTGTGTTTGATTCGTTGACCTTCGGCCAAGATCTTTCGAGGCGAGATGGGTGTCTTCACTCGCTGGATGCATGGCGGCGCGCGGCCCATCACAACTCACAACATCTCCATCAAACAACCAAGCCAAAGCCAAAGCCAAAGAGCCAAATCGAAACCATGTTATGTATTACCATTTGTAAACCATAAAGTAGGGAACAGAAAGCCTCATTCCCCCGCCGCTTCCCATCAGCCCACAAGAAGCCAAGCAGCATAGAGATCAACTAGCGCCCCCACCCAATAGTTAGTTACGGCCACGATGGTAATAGCACACAAGCACTTCGTTGCATTATTCTTTTTTCTTTCTCTACCGTTATTAGCTCGATCATATAGAATTGGAGATGCTGTAGGGATCATAATTCGAACTAACAAACACAAACTTGAAGCGTATCGTCATCAGATGCCAAGATTCGGTGTGTCAACGAAAACGAAGATCGACACACAATTCTTGCTCGATGCTGGAAGTGATCTAAAACTTGCAGATGATATTAGATTGGCAAAACAACAGAATAATAATCATCATCACAATTATGACGATAACAAACAGGACGAATTAATACGTATGTCTATGCAATTTGATGAAGGATTTCATCACATCAGCACAATAGATGTTTACAATCCTTTGCAACGACCGGGTCGCAAAGCATTGGATACTCTTGTCATTAAGTTTGTGTATTCCGCAAGTGATGGAAGCATTCATTCTGTACAGCAAGAAACGCGATATATTCATTCACAGAGTAACGGTGGAGGACGAAACATAATGCCCAAATCATTTAATGTAGAATACGTATGGATAGAAGAAGCTGACGTCGACTTGGATAGTGGCGTGTTTACTCTTTTTGCTGCAGTTCTCCTTATAGCTATGCTTGGGATGTTGGATATTTGCTGTGGAAACAATGGAAGTGACGGCAACGGAGATACTTCTGCAACAACAAGTAAGGCTTCATCCTCGGACGGTTTCGCAAAGAGGTTGTGAAGTATCTGTGTGTTATTTATTTATGTAGCTCGGGAGATGCCATATAGAATATAAAATCAAATCATTCAGCCCCGCACACGTCGTGTGGTACCCTTCTAAACTGCAGATCCCTGTCCCCTAAATGGGTTCGATTATTTTATGATAATAAGACAAACCAATAATTGGATAGTATGTTGTGAATACGCTCTTCCATACCAATTAAGCTATATAGAGTAGAGCGTGTTCTAAACAAAACTAGATAACGAGTGAGGCATCAGACTCGCTTAATATCTAGCCCAAGCGGGCGGTAAGCCTTTGTATTTGGTGTATTTTAGGTCACTGATAAGTAAATACCAAACCTTCGAGTGAGATCATCAAAAGTCTCATATAATAAGGATATTAAGCGAAGATTTCCACCAGATTGCGAATTACTGTGCAATAAATATTTATTGAAAGAAAGTTCACTGGTAGACAATGACACTATTGCAATTCCCTTCTACATCACTCCTTGAAAGCATAAAGAATTGTTAATGATGTAGAAGGAAAAGATGGCGCGTGGATAAGAGCTTGGTCTGTCTTCACAATCGTTGATGTTTAAGTCTGTCTTCAAACCCTGTTATACCAGCTTAACCTGGACAATTGGGAGCCAAAATTGGAAGGTTCCCTCCATTGTGGTCCGTGTAAATTTCTCCCCCATCAATGCTGAGAAGCGCTTCGATGTGTCCATAACAACTTGTGCCGTTTTCAGAGCGCGATACTAGAACGATGCAAGTCAAAGCAGTCATCCTTGACGAGTTCTTTACCTTCAGCATGCCACCGGCATCGTCTGCATGACCATCAGTATGACGACAAAATTTTCACACGGGAGGCTGAAATATTCGCATTACTGACTTGCTCTCTTTCACACTTTTTTCTCTTCATCTTCTTCTTTTATCTCTTGAGGCTGAAATACTCGCATTACTGACTTGCTTTCTGTCACACTTTTTTCTCTTCATCTTCTTCTTTTATCCATCCTTTGCGTGAAAGCAATAAATGAATCAACAGCGATGAGTTCATGATAGCATCAGAGATAAAAACTACACTAATGATGGGCACTGATGATGAATTTGCCCAACAATTACCGGCTCAGTGTAAGAATTAGAAGTAACTCAGAAACATGAAGAAACGGATTCAGACCTGCGGGCCAATTGAACACACTTGAAGGATGATCTAAGGAATTTGATTTAAAAGTAAGTTTTTTGGTTGAAATTGTTCTAGTTTGAACATCCCAATTAAGTTTGAAAATCCCGAAGGCTGAGGTATTAAATGCGAGATTCAGTAGTCTGTGGTATAATATGCTTCAAATCCAAGTAGGGGCTGCTGTTTGAGTCGGAGAACCGTCCAAGGATAAAGTATCGAAAACTGTGTGAGTTTGAGACTCATAAACTCATAAACAGGTGATAAAAACTCTCAAGGAAATATATTTGAAATATTACTGCAGTATGCAAAGTGCCTTCGCTGGGCCGTCGACTCTGCAGGCATTGCCAGTAATAGTGAGGAAGAAATGTTCATGTTACCACCTACGGGAACAGGTGTTGGTAGACGTAATTTCGGAGAGGCTCCTCGTACAGACACCACCCTACTCTCCTATGATGGCTCGACCTCTGCGACCACTAAAGCCTAAGCTGATCGCCTTAGTTTGGGTGAAACTGAAGAGCAACAGAAACAAGTGTTGCTGTAAGTGACTGAAGTGCTTGAAGGAGTGCAGATACTGTTGTTTGTTGTTGCATTCTTGATTCTCTACACTCACTTCTTCCAAATCTCCACCACGTTGTATACTTACATCTCCTCACGCATATCACTTGTTCTACATCTTTCAGACTCTTATGCGTACCAGGCCACTATCTAATGTTTCAAAAGCTGGAAATAGTTTTGGACATCGCGTTCGTTAGACCATACGAGGGATATCAAGTTGTCTGTATTGGTGACATTCAACAGAGAAAATCTCAGAACCACAGTGATGGGCAATATCGAAAGGGAAACGAAGTACTCATGTGTGGAAATGGATCACACGCGAAGTGGGGATGCTTCCTCTGGATGTAGAGGAAGAGCTCAGCTGACTTGGCAATATCCTCTCCCCGGAAGGCGTTTTCCTCCATAAGTCAGAATTATATGTCCAAATCAAGGTCCTGTGTGCCTGCAGGAAATCCTTAGTTTTGTTAATTTTGTAAATTTCTATTGTTGGTTGTGGATTTGGCAGCTACAGCAATGAACATGAGACTTTAAAATAAAACCACAACCCTATGGAATGCTCAATAAGGATAAAATCCTTTCAATATTGTGTGGGAGGCAAAATCACTGAGAAATGTTTCGAGACATGAAAGTAACCTAACCTCTCCGATTTTTTCCCGGCTCTTCTTCAGTATTACTGCACACACAGACCTGGGCGCTTTAAAAAGTGTCTAGCGGGAAAATGTTTTGTCGCGGATTCATAATGGTGTGGGAGTGGCTGCGTCTTGGCAGCGATATGTTTGAGGATATGATCTCTCTTCCTGCCAAAAAATGTGTGGTTGAGCTTCTTCGGACGAGCCCAGGCCCTTGACACTCATTCCATCTGTATCTTATCAGTGAGCTAATACACCAAATAATTGGAACTTTGTGGCAAGCTCGATCTTGCGCTCATGTTGGTTGGATTGACAACGATGTAAGCTACTAATTTCATTGATATCTAATACCTAAAAGTGGCGTGGCCTGGGTAGATGTAGTCATTAAGATGATTAAAAACTGCTGCTTAAATCAAAATGTTTCATTGAATAGACTTTCTCATCGCTAGCTTATTTCATTGATATCTAATACCTAAAAGTGGCGTGGCCTGGGTAGATGTAGTCATTAGATTAAAAACTGCTGCTTAAATCAAAATGTTTCATTGAATAGACTTTCTCATCGCCTCTAGTATCGGTCCAATCTCTGGGTCGGCCAAATACTGTCCAAACGCAGATGGATTGCCCATGCACGCTTCAACAGCTTTTTTGACTTTTGGGTTAGATTGTGCAATGGTGGCCATATATCTCAATTTTGGGTCATCGGCTAGCAATTCCTGTGCTCTTTGAATGACATCACTCATATCAGTTTCTTCAGCAAAATCATGGGAACCATTTGCAGTAACAGGCTGAGTCCATTTCGACTGAGGACCTCCCTTCCAGGCATTAGTGAACATGTTTGTCTTCTCGTACATTTCTTCTTGTTCATCATCTATAATAGCATCAATAATGACGGTGTCGCCTTTTTGCGTTTGCCACTTTTTATTGGTATTATCACCAACACCGGTCAATACCTCCACATTGCCGCTTTTGAATCCCCCTTCTCGTTCTTCTGACTCATTCAAAATGTCTTGGTCTTCTTCTTTTGGTTTGTTTCGACCAGTCACGTTATTGAAAGCATCCTTGAATTTGTCGAATGGGGACGATCCGTCGCGGCTTGATTTGTATGTTTGTTTCTTCCCACTTGATGGAGGGGATTGATAATTATTTGCCTTGGGCGATGGAGGAGGAGGAGCTCGGAATTGTTCGCGCCTATTTGGAGGTCTATCGTCACGAACTGAATGCGGTTGGAATGTCGAGAAGGGCGTAGGCTCAAAAGGTCGCTCCGGTGTCTTGTAGTTCGGATCCCTGGGAGGTGGCTCTACTTGCAATGGCGGCGATGGTGGGACGTTTTCGTTTACCCACACTTGCGACCCAACAAAAGGCTGAGTGAAATCTGGCCCATCTTTGAAGTTGAATTTTCTACTATTTTGGCGAGAACTTTTTGGTGGCGGCGGCATATTTGTCGTATCATGCTTCCGTGGTGGAGTGAAAGTTGGCTCGTACGGTTTCTGCGACCTTGAGAAAACTGTCTTTCGGGGGCGTGACGATGTACCTTGTGCAGCGTTGTGTGATCCGGGCGCTGTAAACGGAGTTGGCTCAAACGGCATCTGCGATCCGTTGCTCCTCGAGCTAGCACGTTTGTATGAATAAAATGGGTCCCCAACATTGAAGGAGTCATCAAATCTTCCTGTGCTTGTTGCCTTTGGTCGAGGAGGCGGTTTATTTCGAGGTCTGTATGGATCATTAGCTGACCGCCGTCGCTCTGTCTGCTGGCCCTTGAGAATGTCTGAAAGTGGCGTAGAAACCCGACGTGACCGCGCCTGTTGCTTTTCTTCTGCTCCCTTGAGAATATCTGATAGAGGAGTCGATCTTTTCGTCCGTGCTTTCCGTTTTTCATCTGCTTCTCTAGCAACGGCTGAGAGTGGCCTTGACTCTGTGTTACGAGCATTATTGGGACGCGCCCCCATGACAGTACCTCTGCCCACGTTTTGTTGCCTTTGGCGCTGCCTTTGAGGAGATGGCTGCTCTGATGATAAAGGCGTTCGATTGGGAGAGTACTGCCTGCCACTTTTCTTGCCGTTCGCCATATCTGCAAGAGGCGTATTTTTATTCTGCGCACTGATGAACTCGTCTGTCGAACGAGGATCATTCGCAGCCATTTGTCGAAGACGCTTCTGCTCTTCCTCTCGCCTCATCTCTTCTTCCAACATTCTAAACATATCATAGTTATTGCCATAATTCCCATCAGTGGCAGCATTCCACCCCTCTTGTGCTGATTGGAAATAAGAGTCAAACGCGACTTCGTCCTCATCTTCCTCCTGTTCGTAGTAATCATCATCATCATCAACGATGAAACCGCCTTCATTAGCGGCCTGTTCCACTCTCTCCACCGCCAGTGCATATGCCATTTCTTTCTTTCCTAGGAAGTGCTTTGATGGGATACCATACTGATTTTCCAACTCTGCTGCCAAGTCAGATTGATCCCAAGATTGAAGGTTTTCGTATTCCATGGCTACTAATTCCTCGCTTGTTGGTGACACGAAGTTGGAGCTGTAGTCCATGTTGTTGTTTCTATTTCTTGAGATAGGCCCATCATTCCCCAAGTTCTCACCTATTACAGATCCCTGGCCTTGACCCCTCTTTTCTGCTTCAATTGATGCATCTACTCTAGCCACTGCCAATGCATATGCCATTTCCTTTGCACCCGAAAAGTATTTTGTACTAATGCTATACTGTGATTCAAGCTCTGTCAAAATGTCAAGTGGATCGGGAAGCGATGTTTGGATGTGCTCAAATTCGTAAGCAATCCGAAACTCGCGCTGTTTTTCTGGATCTATGGTTGATTGGGTACCAGCATTCGCCACCACTCTCCTTAAATCACTAGCAGATACATTTCCCACGCCTGGTACAACAACAACCTCTGTTTTTGGTCTCGCCGACGTTGGAACCCTAAGTTGACGTTCCCTCTTCAATGCCTCCATTAATTCCCTTTTTTCTACGAACGCATCCACGTTGACACCGTAGAGTTTCAACTCTCGTGTGATTTCTCCGACCCCCATTGTTTCAATGTCTGGCCCATGATTTGAGTTAATTTGCCGGAAGTCTTTGGTAGGAGAAGTTGCTGTTGTTCTTTGTGGTGGTGTTGATTTTACTGCTGGTGAACCTGCTACACCAGATACGCTTTGACTGCTTCCCTTCAATCTAGCATCCACCAAAGCACTGACCAATTTATCCCTCCCCATTAATCCACTTGTAGATATTCCATAGGTGTATTCTAACTCGCGCTTTATCTCCGGTGTTGATTTGTTCAGTAGTTCATGAGATAATTTTGTTCTTCTATCGAGGTTGCTTATGTCAAATGAATCAGGATCATTTTTCTTCTTGTCATCACCCATGTAATCGCGCAATTTCATTCGCAGCACTGTTCTAGATTGTATTATACGTTGTGATCTCGGTAAGTTTTGACTATGGCAGCTTCTCTCCGGGGGAACCAATGCTCTTGAGCTTCGACTCCGCAGGGTTGGGGTACTCGGTGCATGAACGAAAGAAGCACTTGCACCTCTGATTGTCTCAAACAACGAGCCCGGCCGTACAAGGACGCTCAATGATACGGCGAACAATACCACTAAAGAATGCATTGTTAAGTGTCGGATCGTATAATTGCGACGAATTAGCGGTCCGGTGACCTGACTAACAAAAGTATTGTTTCTCTACAGGTGGAAAATGACAAAAAATTGATGTCTAGATATCGCTCCCATCAGAGCAAGCTGCCCCACGTAGATTACTCTTCCCACAAAATAAGCTATCAATCCGAAAGGTGCTGCAACTGTGCTTCCGTAAATGGTGTAGAGATCGAGGAGTATGAGCTAGCCAGATTTCAAAAAGTAGCGTTCAAAAATAATACTTCATGGTTCCGTGGTTCCATTTTTTGAGAGTGAAAAGTGGAACAAACAAGCGCAGCGCGCATCGGGGAAAGAGGAAAGAGAGTTGAAGTATGTACTTTCTACCTCTCTCTAGAGGTACTTAACGTATGGTACGTGACATTGCCGCTCTAACTTGTGATCAATGAATGCTGAGCTGTAAACAGATTATATGTTGCAAGAGATGACAGGATATTACAAGGATCCAATTTGGAAGTGAATACTTAAAGTTGCCATATATATGTGCAAGTTATTATAAGAATTGCTCCCTTTTCCTGTTCGCATTGCCTCGCCTCCGTCTAGCAATGGGAGGACGAGGGCGTCCGCCACTTCTAAATAAACTATCATCTTCCAAGCTATCTGTATCTGATTCACTATCATCGTGATCACCTTTCGCACCTCTCCGTCTCCTCCTACCTCTACCGTTCCTCGCACATGCTGTGAAGCAGTCCAGAGGACGTTGTCCTTGACCATTAGCGGCATTCCTCACTTGAGAAGTTACCCATCCAGTCGCACCAGCCACTCTACTAAGGATCTCTGTACCAGTAGTCTCGCTCATATAATCGAAGTGCCGATTGGGCCTAGTCGGAGAGTAAGTTGTTATAGACTCATCGTCAAAATCTGCTTGATTCATCAAGTGATTTTTTGTGACGCGATGGCGGCGAGAATGTTGCTTAGCTTTCATATCACTTTCAAGCAAAGATGATAAAGTTGATTTGTGCAACCCATTTGGTGAATTCTTTTTTACAGGGAATTTCTCATCACCGCGTTCATTGGAGCCATCATGATGCCTTGGTGGATGAGCTGATGCTGCTTCATTCGCAGCCCGTTTCTCCAGTTCTTGTCGTAGTCGCTCATTTTCTCTACGCGCGGCTTGCCTTTCCAGTTCTTGCCTGAGTTTATCATTTTCTTTACGGAGTCGTTCGATTTCACTCATAGCGGTATTGGCAGAGGCACTAGATGATGCAACTTTTGCTCCCGCTTTTGAAGAAGTTTCTCTTGTGATAATCGAGCCCAAGGTTGAAACCGTTTTGTCGTCTGTGGCACCACTCTCGTTCACATCCACACTTAAAATAGGTTTTGAATCTGGAGTCTTCATTACATTGGGTGCAACCGGTGTAGCCATATTGCGGGGATTACTTGGCTTCAAGTTTGTGTCGGGACCCGGCGGCGGAATCGCAGCAGATAAAGCCTTCTTTGCACGAGTAGGACTCTTCTCTGCCTTCTTTGGTGAGCTCCCAAACAGTTTGCGTCTTGTTTCATTTGTTTTGTACATCTGCTTCTTTTGCTTGTTTTTTCGACGTAAGGGCGATAATGCTTTCAATCTGGGAGAGTTTTTGCTCATATAAGTATCCCACTCACTGTCCGATCTCTCGCCTTCAGAATGGTAACGTCGACCTCTTTTCTTGAAGAAGTTCAGCCCCCTTTTTAAGTGAGTTGTAGTTCCAACCGCAGCTTCTGCATCACTAATATCATTGCCAAGATCAGAGAGATCTCCATCGGAAAACGGTTGCATTGCTGGTGAAACTCTCTCTTTCGTCTTCTCTTGTTGTCGTAATGGAGGTTTCGCAATAGGCTGTTGTTCCTTTGCGTAGCCTTCTCTCGCAATAGGTTGTTGTTCCTTTGCGTTACCTTTTCTCTCATCGATAGAGTCTTTACGCTCTGGACTCGACGACGCTTCAAAATTATCAGTAAAGGAAGAATCGCCCCATGCAGAACTAGGAACAGCAGTGTCTCCGTCGTCTACAAAGGTGGCGAGAATGTCATCGTCAGTAAGTGGAGGTGGAGCACCAGTACTTCGCTTTGTAGAAGTATTCCACTTCACTCCCGGGAGAGGTAGGAAGTTATGTTCCCAATCCTGATTGAACTGATGAAAGTAGTCGTCTTTATTAAAACCATTCCGCACGGAATCAACATTTCTTTCATCGATAGCCGTTTGCTCTGATTGCTCTTTACCTTTTTGAGTTTTATTTGTGATAGAAGATGAAGGGATACCAAAGTCATCAACATTTTTTTGCGCCCGTGTCTTTCGAGGAGAAGGAAAGCCAGACTCATCAACTTCCTCCTGAATAGGCCCCACATTCCTGTCAACATTTACGCCACCGTCATCATCCTTCAATGAAGTCAAATGCAAATGTTCAGGATTCCACTCATCGTTGAAGAGAGAATCATCGTTCTTATCTTGTTCGTCTTCATCGTTTGACTCGTAAATTGTCGATGGTTTAGTAGGCCCAAAAACGTGCTCTTCGTAAATAGGCGGATGATCTAGAATAGAAGACAGAGTATCATCTTGAGGACCACCACCCACTTCATAATTGATGTGATTTGAAAATGAGGGAAATGCGCCATTAGCATTGCCATTAAAGTGATCTTGGTAGTACTCGTCATCATCACTATCCTCATACGCACCAGCAATAGCACTGAAGTGGTTGTAATATTGATTCGCCCCCGAAGATTCCTGATAATTTTCATAATCATCATCATCCTTGCCTTCTTTTGGTGGCACTTCCTGTTGTTTCGCTACTACCTTTTGTTGTTGTTGTTGTTGTGATGGTGGTGGTTGTTGTTTCGCACCTCCTTTTGGTAATACCTCTTGCTGCTGCTGCTGATGTTGTTCCTTCTGCGGTTGTTGTGCAACATTACCTTTGGATGGAGGTTGCTTCTCTTTCTTCTCCATCGTAGGTGGCAACTTAGACATTCCTGGTTTTCGTTTTATCCTGTCCTTCCACCCATCTGGTAACTTCCGAAATGACGATGAGGCAGACGACGAAACTGCCGATCCAGTATCAGATGCGTTATCATCTGAATTGTAATTAGGTTTCGAAGATGAATTCAGCGAACCCGCACCTCGTCGTCGCAATATCTTTCGAGCAGCACTTTCTAAATCGCTCCCGCTATTGTAGCCGCTGCCAATATCACTTGCGGACTCATAAACTTCAATTGCGGGGTCGTCCTCCACAATTTTGTCAAGTTGATGATTGTAATTTGCGCCACTGTTATTGTTAGGTGATGGAGATATCATATTAGGTGATAGTGTATTATTAGTGCTTCCATCATCTGTACTCAATTCTTGCTCGTTCACAGCTGGGACGGAAGATGAACACTCCTCCGGGTAAAAATATTTATTACTTGATTGAATTGCAGCCACTCTCGATGGAGATTTAATTTCTTTGAATTGTGTTGTTGTCGATGAATTATTATTGTTCTTCTTATTGTTGGTGCCATCTACGCCTCCAGCAGAAGACGAAGAGCCACCACGATGGAAATGTTTGGCAGCTTTCAGCCTCAGCGCCTTTTTGGCCTTGGTCTCTGGATTCGAAGGCGGCCGGCTCTGCTTCGTTGGTGCCTGCTGATGCTTGGTGTGACGCGGAGACGTTGGTGAAGTACTCCCAGTGGCAGCAAGAATCTCTGTCATTGAACCATGAGGCGTCGTCGCCACATGCTGTGGATGAGATCGATCATTTTTTCTTCCGTCAAAGTTGGCGTGATCGTTGCTGCCATCATCAGCGAGGTAATAATCATGCAAGTATGCCATTTTATCTCGGGACGCAACCCATAACACATTAAAATCTCCGTTGATATATTTGCGCTACATTCCTGATCGATTGCTACCTCTCATCCTGAATGAGTTGTGAGTTGATTGGGGCTACTTTAGATATTAACCCCTGATTGGGGCAGGGGTACATATCAAAGTAGGGGTAAACAACGAAATTGAAAAATTTTGGTATGCCATTCAACATCTCGTTTCTCCTTTTACCCTAATTTCGCTTCTC
>JALLBH010000606.1:0-28257 GCA_036940005.1 Skeletonema menzelii
AGTTTCTTCTTTGCTCCATGTCTGTAGCACACTCCTTCACTGATAGCACCATTTGCGCATCCCTCACTGCTGCATCGCTTGCGCTTTGCCCCATGTCTAATGCACACTCCCCCCACTTTGGCTTTATTTGAACATCCTTCGCTTCTACATAGTTTCTTCTTTGCTCCATGTCTGTAGCACACTCCTTCACTGATAGCACCATTTGTGCATCCCTCACTGCTGCATCGCTTGCGCTTTGCCCCGTGTCTGCGGCACACTCCTCTCTTTTGAGCTTGATTTGAACATTCTTCGAATTTGCAAAGTTTCTTCTTTGCCCCATGTCTGTTGCAGACTCCTTCACTGATAGCTATGTTCACGTGATAGCTATGTTCACTCCTGACAGTCTTTCCTTCGGCTTTTTGACTGCCATCCTGAAACTGTCGCTTCTTACTCACGGCCCTCTTCTTTCCGGGGCGATCAATAATTGATTCCCCATCGTCTTGAGTAACACAAGATCTATTTCGAGTTGAAGTTTGACGTCCCCCAGAAGCAGTCATCTGTTGCTTCTCTTTGGCAGCTGCCGCCGCCCTGGCTTGCGCCGTCTTGCTAGACTTGTAGATAAGCACAGCCAAGTCTTCCTCCTCTTCCTCCTCGCTCATGTTGCTGCTGACGGACGCCATAGATGTTTTGATTTCCATAAGTAAGCTTAGCTTGGAGCTTGGATCACAGCCTATGTTGTATCTAATCTAATACTTCTGCGTCGCCGAGAGTCAATACCCCGAGTTCCGCCGTTTGTCACCACCCTAAATAGGATCTCTTTCATAACTGGGAGTCTTTTTGAGAATCCACTCGACTCCGCCGCAGGCCCAGTTCTATCTTTTGTCAGAGTTCGCCGACTCCGCCGCGGCCGCAGTTCTTTTGTCAGAGTTCGCACAGCGTACTGCGAACCGCCCGGCGCCGTTTGCGGTTGCTTTGCAGTCGAGTAAATCGAGTGTGATTCAGGTGACTTCATTCAGGCTTTCACCTGTAACGGGGGCACGCCGAGTTGGTTTCCCCACGCAACCCCAAGTGATCCCTGCCTACATACCCGCCCTGGCCACGCCACACGCCACCTACCACGCCACCCACATACCGGCCTGCATGCTAGCTGCCTGCTGCCTGCTGCCCCACTCGTCTTAAGTACTAATGGCTTCCCTTATGCTTAGCGATACAAAGCAGACCACCCAGGTCAACGATGACGACGGTGACTCAGCCAACTCTTGCACCGGCAGTATCTGGAGCAACGCTGTAAAATGGATCACGAGCAATGGAGGTTTTGTCCATCCTCAATTGAGCTACAATGAATCACAGCGGCAGGTATATTTCGACCCATCAAGCTGCGTCGGTGTGGTCGACGCCGGGACCACATTGCTTCGAATACCCGATGCTTGCTTGCCATCTCTCCATTCTGTAGAGAACGATGAAGAATTTGGCAAGTCGTTGTTTGGGGTGGTCCATTCTCTCGAGGCATCGCTGTATCATGATGCTCAGGATGTTGTGTTGGCTCTCTTTCTTGCTCGTCAGCAGCAAAGGAAGCAACACTCGCCTTCATTTTATGAACCATATCTTGCCACCCTGCCAGTCGCTCCTTTGACGAATGGCGATGACAAATCATCTGCGTGCAATAATCTTCAACTTCTGCCAAGGCAATGGGATCCTGAAACTCTAAAGCGTCGTCTACACGGCTCATCTCTGTACAAACGAATCGTCAATGAGCAGAATGGCATCAAGCGTGAATATGAATTGGTTAAGGCTGCTTGGATGCGACAACAAAAAGAGCAACTAGAGCAACAAAACAGTTCAACAACTAAAGATGATCAGAAGCAAGCGAGTCAATCCTTATTTCCAACATGTGAACAATATGACGACATGAACGCCCTAATAGCATCACGTGGATTTGATGGCTTGGGTTATGATGGCGTAGATGTTATGATTCCATTGCTGGATTTGTTGAATCATGTCAGGGGACGTGGGGTTGATAAGACAAATAACAGTGGTGGCGATAGTGGTGTGGCTCATGTTCGATATGAGAGGTATCAGAATGAAGACAAGACGGATGAAGATGAGAGGAGGGACTATGAACCAACTACGAAGCGAATCAAGACAGCTATTGAAGACAACACAAATGCTAACAATAATTTAAGAAACAATAGCGGCGTTGGTGGTGGGAGGAGTGGTGGTGTCAAAGTAACAGCTGGACAATCAATAGTGGCGAATGGAACAAAACTACAAATGACGTACGGTGCCAAAAGCAATAGTACTCTATTAGGGAGGTATGGATTTTGTATTCCTGATAACGTTGAGCCCGATGGTGAGTGAATTTTCATTTATTTGATGAGTGCCTTGTAGACTTTTTCTCATTATGAGTATCTAAGTATTGCACCGTTCACTAAATGATCTTCGTTGCGTTGAATGTGCATCTCATACACCATCGCGAAGGTTCCTGCAACGACGTGGTAGAAATTGAATTAAAGGAAGAAAGCCCTCTTGTAAAACTGCAACGAGGTCCAAAGTCTTATACGTATGGTCAATTTATCAAAGCATTAGAGTTATTCCATGATGCTGGTAGCGATGGAAGACGTGATTTGCAAGACGACAGTCTAAGAGATGGAGGGAGAGATGGTGACGATGGAGGGCTGGAAGCCTTTCTAGATGATTGCGACGACGAGGAGGATTATGAAGACGATGAGGACGAGGGAGGTGTCGAGTTAGATGGCATGATGTATAATTCTACAACATTTGGCGACAGTGACTTGTTGGATGGTTCATTTCGATCTTCGTCTTCCACAAAAGCAGAAGGAATGACGAAAGAGCTCCGAGCATTGGAGGCCTTACATTCGTCTCTCAAACAAGCTGTTGAACGATGTGAAAGTAACTCTCTCATCCGCAGGAGTGTTGGAGAGCGAGTCTGCCCAACTGCAGAGGATGAATATTGTGTCATGTTGATCAAATCTGAGATGCAAACAATCTCCTTCTACACGAAAGCCACAGAAATGATACACTCTAAGCTGTCAAAATCTTTGTCGCAGGTGAATTCTCTGGTGGATAGTAAGTTTGAGATTATTGGAATGGATCGAGAGCACATAAATGATCTCGTTGAAGCTTTCATGACTATTCGATATCCTGAGGTGTCGATTTGAACTTTTCAATAGCTTAGCCGGCGGCGAAACAAACGCAGTAGCTTCAGGTGCACCACTAGGTTCCATCGATGTTCTCCTCCATCCTCCACTTCTTCATTGGAAGAGCCATCGCCACCTTTCCTCTTTTGCTGAAGCTGCTTCGATATTCTCACAGACTCGTTGACGACTAAGCTATAGCCATCGAATGCAAGAGGATCGTTGGCGTCTCTGTCCCAATCGTAGGTTACGAAGGAGCAGAATTGACCCATTTAATGGTAATAAGTATGATCGATAGATACTTCCTCGTCGACAGAGCTATTGGTAGTGTATGTTTGCATTTTGCGTGATCACAAAGCATAAAGCATCATCTTCGAGTCACCAAAAGAGAGACAAATGACCATGACCCTCTATTCAGCCACACACCTCCACACAACTGCCAATCGAAATCGACCTAAGTAACCACCAACCACGCTCTCTCGAATGGTGCGGCGCAGCTGACCCTACCGTGGTGCGGTTACTATAGTCATGATAATAATCTGCTGAAGCACTGATGAAAAAGTTGCAGCGGCGATTCATCATCTTGCTAATTGAAGGATTTGATTCATGTTCGCGACGGCGAGTCTTCTTTCGCACCTCTTTGGTGAACATATCATACCATGAACTTATGGTATTATATATTTTCGTCACTGACTCTTACAAATACAAAGCGAATGCACAATGTGTGAGCCAAAAGGCTGTTAATACTTCACTATCTTGTGATGTGTTGTCGATGGTGGTGATGTTTGAATGTGCTTCAGATATTCCATAATTGTCGTTCATTTTTGAGATCCAGGACGACCCTAAGGGTTTAATCGGTTATTGACACTTATTTGAGCTTAAATAATGCTTAGGGTCGGGCCAAAAGTCGACATCCTATGAGTGCTCTAGAGGCACCGGAATATTGCCATCGTTGGCATCATTTTGTGCGGAGAGCGGAGAGGCGCTTGATTTTTGATTTTTGTTGAGAAAATCGGCCCAAGTGATTTTTATAAGACTCATTGTGTCATTTGTACCATACCTAATCAAGCAAGTTAGGAATTGGTAAATTGAACCCGGTACAGGCATTTTGTTAAAAACCTGAACATTTCGACTGACTAAACGAAAACCGGAGAGGAGAGACAATGACCGACTCAAATGGCGCGCAAACGCTCTATGATGTACTCTCCACTCATCATCTCTCTCGAATGTCGAATGGTGCAGCGCAGCGCTGACCCTACTAGGTGTGGTATAATAGTCATGATAATAAACTGCTAAAGCAATGATGAAAAAGTTGCAGCGGCGATTCATCATCTTGCTCCTTCTCTCCTGGGCTGGGTCTTCTTTCTATCGTCGCTACGTGTTTCAGCAAGTACAAACTGACGAAGCAGAGCATCAGCTGCTGCTTCAAGAGGAGCAACAGCATCAGGAGGATGCAATACAAAACACAGTGATACGACAGCCTGCCTATTTCCGTCCACCTGCAAATGCATACAATCACAGAGGTGAAAACGTAGAGATGATTTCATCACCTTCTACACTGAGCACTCTGACCTACTCCGACCTTATACAGCGAAGCATGGGCCTTCCAGCCTACACCATGACACAAGTTATCGACGCTGCCAAAACCTTCACAGCTCAATATGCAGTTGTCGTCTATGATCCAGAACGAGACAGCTTTATCGGATACTACTCTCAAAACCATCAGTGGGGGGCAGACACGACAACAAAGAAATTGATTTACACAATTACTACATTAACTTGGCTGCTTCGAAAGTTGTTCCCCGACAGATTTACACCGGATAATTCAGAGTTTGTAATGGCATTGTCAGGTGGTGATTATCCTGCGGTACGTGATCGCGATTGCATTCGAGATAGAGAAGAACAGAATGGGCCATGTGAAGTAAGTCAAGTCAACGATCAACAACAAGGAAGCAAAAACAAGAACTACAACAGAGCACCCATATTGCACTTTGGTTCGGTATTCAGTGGACCACTCTTTCCAAATCTGATTGCCATGCCAATGCCAGGAGTGCACTTGAATTGCTTCACTGATTGGTACACTTCACGAAATGTTTGTAGACAGTTTTTACCATCGTACCTAAAACCTGGCGGATTAGTCTTTGGAGAGGATGTTGGATTGGTTTGGGATGATTTGGTACCGCAGTTGGTTTGGAGGGGGACTGACTTTCCATTTCTGTCCAAGCAGAATGATTTGGTACAGCCATCATTTGACAAGTATGTGGGGGGCAAGATTGATAATATTGCGGACAGTCGTCCTCCGAATGAAGTAGCTACGGCAATACTACGAGAAAATTACGAGCGACTCGTCCCTCGATGGAAAGGAGTAGTGCTGACTGCCGAGTCTGAGATTGAAGCTCGAAGATCGAATGCATTGCCCAAAATAAACATCAAATTCAGTCACGTTGCCGGTGGGGCGGGAGATGGTGGCAAGAAGAAGAAACGTCTTGCAAAAGGCAGCACGGAATATCAAGGTTGGGAGCGAATTGGCTTTCCAGTAGCTGGTGACTTCATGTCCTTGCGAGAATTGGCCAAATACAAATACCATATCGACTTGGGCGGTGGGGGTGGCACAACATGGATGGGGACATTTGAAAAATTGGCCCTGCCCGGTCTATTATTCCATCATGTCACTCCCACGAAGGATTACATCCATGACTTGGTAGAACCATGGGTGCATTATGTGCCAATCAGATCAGACTTGGGAGATTTGATGCAAAAGTTAGAATGGGCAGAGACTCATCCAGAAGAGGCAAGACAAATATCTGAGAATGCAAGTAAGTTCATGAGAGAGATTGGCACAAAAGATGGATTCGAACGACTATTTCAGAATAACATGGTCAAACCATTACGAAGAGTAATTGAAGCCTACACTCCATTAGATCCTTCAAATAAGAAACATCATGGATCTTTTCGACAAGAGTTGACGAAAAATGTAGGATTTCACTGGAAAAAACCTTTTATTAAGTGCTCGGGAGAGGTGAGGTTTTCCTGCAAGCTAATTGGAAGCTGGGCAAACAAGCATGGGAAAGGAAAATGGACATTTTCAGATGGCGAAGGAGATTAGACAAGTTGCAATAGATTGTATTTTAGGTGTAAATTATTAGGACTTCAAATTGATTGCTACAGAATATGCCTATGTCCTCCTTGTATTCAAAGGTTATTTTTCAAGAACTAACAAAAACTGCAGGATCGTCTCCAGGCACTTCAACGTTCTCATTGCTTTCGTATTATACACAACTGAGCTTTGTTACATTAGAATGTACAACTTTTCACTTTTGCATTTCGCTAGTGCCACTGGGGTTCAGCCCTTGTTTGAATGGCTTTTGCCTGGATGGTAACGCTTTTATTTTTTACGCCTGAATCTCCCAAGATTTGATCTTGGCGCATTCAACTTGGCAACCACTTGATTTTCCCTTCCATTGAAAGTGGAGACGTATGATACGCCAGGCGCTTTGCGTTGGGGAGGAGCAGGTGGCTTATCCCATTTACTAAAAAGCATGTGCTGTACCCCAAACGAGCCGACTTCGACAGCTTCGAAAACAGAACCACTTACTTGAGAAGCCTCTGCCTCGGGAAATGTTGGCGTTTCGCTACTCGGCGGGTCTATGCTCCTGACCCGCCGCAGGTTTTCCTCAAGTGAGCGCGTGGGCGCAGGATTGTTCGTAGTATGCCTCGTGCCAATCTGAGCTCCTTGATTGTGTCGTCTTTCCGTTTTCAGCATTTTTTGTCCTTGCATAGGTTGATTACTCTTTGCTACGAGTCGGCGCACTTGTTGAGACTGATGGGGCGGTGCTGATCTTGCCACTTTTGCAGCAGATGGAACGCTCTGGAATAACTTTTTTCCTGACAAAGACCTAGTTGACGGAGGAAGATGCTGCTGTGGGGACGGGCTTTCCTCACGCCCAACAAAACGAAGAGTTTGTACCTGCGTCCCATTTCGAATTTCGGTACTACTCTTCATAACCAACTTCTTCGGCGGATGTCTATTGATTGGGTCACTTCTTCCAGGTTGCGGTGGACGTGATGGAATCTTTTCCAGGTGGCGATCAACGGTGGGGGGAGCCGCCGGCTCAGAGTGCTGTCTTCGCTCAATCTGCTGCTGCTGAGGGGGATGATCAAACGGATCATGACGGTTCGCAGGTGAGTCATTAAAGTCATACTTCAAGTTCCAAGTTTCTGTCCCGACCTGTAGCGAGCCCAGCGTGTTGTCTTTTAGTCGACCAAAACCATCAGATACTTGACTACCTTCGTCATTAGACGAACGAAAAAATCCAAGCGGGCTACGTCGAGGTTGTGGATTTATTGGAGACGAATCCAAAAATTCATGTTTCAACTCCCATGTTTCAGATCCGATCGGAATGAATCCTAATGTATTCTTGCCATCTGCACGCCCCTTCACTGCTGTATGCCCAGGCTGGGATAATTTTTGAGGTGCATGCGATGATAAGTCAGGCGTAAGACCACGCGTAAGAGTATCCAAAGCACGAAGTCGTGCTTCTTGGTTTGATACATTTTGCATTGACGAAGAAGGTGGAGGGTTGTTGCGATGAAAAACAGTTTTCGGAACGCCAGCAGCAGCAGAAGCAGAATAAAGCGATCCCAACTCTGACGTTGCTACCGAATCCCCTGATAACTTCTTTGGAGCACCAAGGCCTCGAAGTTTCTCCTCTAATCGAGGTTTTGCTGCTACTTTGGTTTGCGGATGCTTGTACTGGTTGCCACGAGCAGCTTTGTGCAAAGGTTGTTTTACTGCAACTCTTTTACCTGGCTGGCCTGATGATTGCGTAGCATGCAGCTCTTTTTGTTGACCCGCAATTTGAGGTTTGACTAATTCAGGCTTTGGATCACTTTGTACATACTTTCGTTGTCGGTTGTAACTAGCTTGACGCAGCGATCGCTGCATTGCGGCTTCGACCTCCCTCCTTTGCGTCATATTCCGAGATTCGGCGTTTTCGTCAAGATCGTCGTCTTCATTTTTCACGGAATCTGACTCCGAAATAGAGCCAATCACCAACTCTTCAACCGATTGTTCAGGCTCAGATGTTGTCGAATTAGGGTCATTCTGAACAATATCTCTAAAGTCTTCCATGAACTGTTCATATTCGTATTGTGGACCTTCACTATTTTCTTCGACAGATGGATCACTTGCGTCATCATCTTCTTCATCTTCCTCCTCCTCGACTTCATCAATAAACTGTAACCGACCACCACCTCTCCTTCTGTAGTTAGGACTCAATTTATGCTCATTTTCAACAAAATGCTCTTGAAGCAGTGTGGCATTTGCAGAAATGGAAGGAAGTTTCGATGTTGTAGTCTCAATCTCTTCACTTGATTTGGCTCTGGTGGGGGTAAGTTGTGTTGCATTCGTTTCGGTGCACGTCCCCTCCTTTTGTTTCTCTCGTGTTGACGTAGGATTTGCATCCGATGGTCTCTGGTTTTGAAACCGATTCCGATGATAGAAAACATCTTCCCCTTCCTCTGGGTCAATCCCCCTCGGTGGATCTCTTCCACTACCACGATAATCATCTGCACCACTGTCTCCTTCGGGATCGGGAAGACAATTACTTTCATCATCATCATCATCATCATCATCATCCAATAAAAGGTCGGGATCAGGTGGATCATCACTGCCAACAATATCATGTCGTGCAAACTGAAACGCTGGTGCACTATTCCGTGGCGGCGACAAATAGGCAACTTGATCCCTTCGTTCTGCAGTATTCCCTCGGGGCATGGTAGTATGAGACTCACCACAAAATGACTCTGAACTATGGATAGCACTAGTAGTAGTAGTCGGTACATCTCGTTTCCGACCGTCTTGTTCTTCTGCTATGACTCTTCCATCCATTCGTCTTTGATTCAACTGTTCAAAATCGGCGGCATTAAACAACGACGTATTGAACTGACTATTGTTCATATAAAAGACGTCCGAATCTTCATCTCGATCGGGAGCACATTGTACACCAAAGAGACTACTCAATTGATCCAAGAATGTTCCCAAGTCTTTATCTTTCTTTCGTCCAGTGGTATTTGACTGTTGGTTCGGAATGATGAATTCTCCACTACTACTACCAGGTGCCTGATGATCATGATGGTTTATGGATCTCGATGTCGTGGAGGAGGAAATACTATTGGAATCACTATTGATCAATGGTGGATCGTCAAAATCAAACGGCGGGGAGGGGTCGGGAAAATCATCATCATCATCAGTTTCGTTCAAGGGGAGTTGGTTTTGACTGCCACTGTCATTGGTACTGAGAGTCTCCTCCTCTGGTAACAAAGTAGACTTGTTGCTACTGAATGCTTGATTCAATCTCTCCTCATTATTTACATCCCCCTCATCTTCGTTGGTATCATAATCACCGTTCTCATCAACAGACTGTACAGTATTCATCGTAGCAGCAACACCTCCACCACTAGTACCACCCACCAAAAAGTCCATCATGGCATCCTCCATGGCAACTAAAATCTCTGCATTTTGTCGTACACATTCACTTTCGATGGATGGTTGGATGCTTACTACGGAGACTTTGGAGGTAGCACCACCATGGAGTGCATGGTTGGCTGAAGGTGTTGCAGTTGTTGTGGCGAGCCTACCTAATTTTTGTTCGAGATTGAGTCGATGAGGTTGATGGCGACTACGTGGTGTTGAAGTGATGGGTGTTGTTGTTGCTGTTGGTGTTGACTGTTTATGATTGTCCCCATTGGAGGAAGATGGTGAAATGAGACGAGGAGGCGTTGGTGTGGATGAAGAATGAGCACCCTCATATCGTTCCTGCTCGTCATTCTTGACGATGGTACTACTACCAACCTTCTTTCTAACACTGCCACCACTACTAGAACCACTGCTACCACTATTACTCTTTCCATGCAAAGCAAACATCATTCCAGCAGCAGCATCAGCCGAATGATCCGTTGGTGCTGGACTGGGAGGGTTGACCTCCTCATTCTCCTCTGATGGTGGCGGTGGTGGAGGAGGAAGAAGAGAATTGGAATGAGAGTAATAGTTGTTGTTGTTGCTGCTGTGGTTCCTGTTTTGGAGTTGTTTGTCATCGGGAGTTATCACCACCGTCTTGAGAGTTGAATTGTAGTAAATATTTGGAGTCTGCATCGATTGTATCGTTGGTGGTGGTGTTGATTTCTTATTCGGCATCGCTCCTGCACTATTGATGGCGATAGCTTCATGGACCAAATTGACAATATCCCCCTCTCCCTCTCCCTCTTCTTCTGATAAGGATGGTTTCATGTACTCATTCTTGGATAGCGGCACCGTCTTCAATTGCTGATGTTGTTGCTGACGCTTCAATTGCATCCGTCTCTCCCATTGAATGACATTCCGAATCATGGAATTTCTATCTTCCATGGCCTCATCTGTAAGTATGGATGTAGTTGTGGACATTTCATCATGGCCTTGTGGGGGAGATGTACTGTTGTTGTTCGCATTGCTATACACCCGCTTATTATAAGTTTGCTGTGGCCAACGCTGTTGTTCCTTTGGCACCGCCGCGCCCCCTCGATGATTAATAACACCCATTGTTGAAGCAGCAGCAGCAGCAGCAGCAGCAGTATTATTCTTTCGAGCCGAGTTTTTCCTGGTAGGCGTAGTCTGACTAGTATCAAAATTATTGTCACCATGAGTATCATTGCTAGCAACATGAACATTACGAGATGGTGAGGCCACCGGAGACGAATAGGAAGTATGGTTGTTTTTCCGACTACTTCGTTGAGCTATAATTTCCTTGGCGCGCTGCAACATTGCCTCGCTCTCCTTGCTTCTTGTGAAATTGTTGGCACTGCCATTCTGTTGTTTGCTATTGCTATTAATATTGTTGAGTCTCCCGTCGCTGCGGCTGCTGTAACGATTTGCAACGTTATTGCTAGTGTTGCTTCTGCCGCTACGATCATGCTCATAGATATCACATTTCTCGGAATTATTATTATCCTGCTTTATCACACGAGCATCATCACTGTGAACATTATTGTCATCAACCAACAATTCTCGTCGCAGCGGCACAACAGCAACAGCATCATTAGCGGGAGGAGGCTCTTGATGATGATGCAAAGGCGCCGGCTGATAGAGCTGCTGTCGAGTGATCATCACTCGACGTTTTAATCGATTCCGATATTTCAAATTGGAGGCATTCATCTTATTTATTATTCATAATCATCAATATGGTAGACAGCCACACTTGGCAGCGTCGGCTATTGCATTGGGGAGGCAGAAACGATGGATGCCGGACGGAGCGGAGCACGGCTTCAAAAGAGAGATGGCGCATGGCGCCAGGCTTTCGGTTGTTTGGCAGCTTTGTGAGAAATGAACACTTTGAAAGTTTTCTGTCCGGTACCAGTGAACCGTTATCCACAGTAGGAATTAGTACACTTGAGTCGTTCCTGAAAAAGGTTCCGATTAGTTTCCGTTGGTAGTTGGCAGCAGAGACGCCCGAATGAAGCAAGGTGCGAGAAAGACGAAGCTGGCACCAGGGTTAGGGTTCGCGCATCATGGCTCTTTCTCTTTTCCTCTTGCCTAGCTAGCTAGCTATGGCCGCGGGCTGGGGTTGACAGGCATGATTAACAACCTAAAAAGCAACGTCGAAAGTTTTCTCAGCAAAGACAGGCTTTACTGCTAGCGGTGTCTAATTGGTGAGGTAGGAGTAAGCATGCATCATGATGGAGAAGTATGGTACGATATCTCAATCATAATCTTCACTATCTACATTTTACAACTGTGTCGATATTATGTAAGTACCATACAATCAATCCACCTTTTAACACTATCTAAACTGAAGCAATGAAATACGATCAAACATCACATCCACATTATCTCTGCTCGCTATCGATTCAAACTTTATTCTAAGACTGTCAACTTGTTGTATCCTACTGTCATCAAGAAGGTGTAGCTCCACATTGAAATCATCGTGCCATTGACTATTCTCAAAATCAATCGAGGACTGCCAGCATCGTACTGGATTCCATTCTGTCTCGTCATTCAGACTGTATTCTAAGCAGAAGCCTTCACCTATGTTCATGCTGTTGGCGTAGAATGAAAATTCAACTTTTAATTGGGATGAAGAATCGACAGCTATGTCGTACGAGGGCAATGTTGCGCTCTTTTGGAGTTGAATTACACCCTCACGGCCTAGTATGGATGGGTAATGGTGCACATCTCGTGGCTCTACTTCTTTAAACACGCCGAATCCATCTAGGAAATGTTCATGGGCGAGAACATTCCATTCACTGGATGCTGTTCGCGCTGGATTACTAAGTGTCGGCGAAGTGGGTGTAGGACTGCTCGATGTTGATACCGACTGATCCGCTGTATGAGGCGACGGTGTAGGCATTGACGTCGGGATAACGATACCATCGGCTGGCGATCCTGTGGGCGAATAGGTCGAATGGGATCCTTCGGGCCATTGATAGAAGTAATGATGGAGGGGTTGCAAGTTATTATCATAATGATTACTGTAATGCAATTCGGCGTGAAGATCTTCTGCCGCCGCCGCCAGTTGCACTGCAGCACCGATTATTACTGTTGCAAGCAAGAGTAGTATGGTCATTTTTTCGATTGGATTGAAAGTATTATTACTACTACTCCTGTGTTCTTCTCTTATTACACCATGTCCGTGTGGAGAACATAGAACTCACTCTTTTGTTTTTGTTGATCGTAGAACGGCAGGGGCAACGTGTTCTTTTGTGAGCCTCAGACCACGCTGGGAGGTAACCTGTTCGCTAAAAGAGTGGAGAATCCAAGACACAGCTTCTCTGATCACAGAGGAATTAGTACAATTAGTACAAGCAGATGACCCCAATGGTATGACTCTCTCAGAGTGGTACCAAAAAGACCCATGAAGACATAGTCACCACGCACATCCCAAGTTGCGACACACTGCCAGCCACGATGAGCACTTATCGGGCTAATAAGGGAGGTCACATAATAGCCAGAATACCTATCTACATAGCAACACCATGATGACGACGACCAACCAAGTCGAAGCAGAGCCCAAGAGGTCGAGGCGGCGGGTCTTGCGGGTCGTGGCAGCAACGCTGGCTCTCTCTGCCTGCTCTTTGTTGCAACAATATGCTCCGCCCGAGCAGAGTTGGACGGACAATGCATCTCTCCGAGGACGAAGTCTCTCCGTAGCAGACGACTCGTCTCTTAGATGCCGCATTCCAAGAGAATACAGACTCTCAAAACATCCAATAACGCCCACCTACCTTGCATCATTTGATGATGCCGGCAGTGAAGTTGTCTCCAACCTTGCCCAAGCTCTCACGGGAATTGCCACCACTACTCAGGTCAACTATGCTCCACGGCGGGCTGATCACAGCGCCCTTGTCGAGACACATTACCCATTGCAGGGGGGTCTCAAAGTAAAAGACGAAGAAAAATATCGGGGGGCAATACTGCTCCTCAGGAATCCGATTACTGCTATACTTTCGTCCTTCAATGCCTTTGATGCCCGGCAATATCGTTATTCGGTTGATGTAGTCCGGGCTCCCGCAAAAGAATGGATTCGATACCGAGACTCGGCGCAATTTGCTGCGCAGGTAAAGCAATACGAACGATTTGTCATCTATTGGATGAAAAAGTATCGGGAGAACAGAGAGGATCTCTTGCTTATACCCTACGAGGGCCTCACTGGTGGCAAGGGAGCAATATTCACGAAGCAAATAGGAGACTTCCTCGACAAGGCCGAGGGCATTAATATCATTGATCCCGACTCGGTACCATGTATATGGGAGAAGTTTGTTCATTTTCCCGCTACTACTACATCGTTCCAGGAGCGGGCTGACGACCGACCACTCACCGAAGATCATTTATTTGTGGTGTCAAGAATGCTTCAAAGTTTGGATGCAACGTTTGGCCATGATAAACAGTTTTCTACTATCATGAAGTCTTCCATCAATAGTCTTCATAGCTATGCTGTAGCACGATAAGAATGTAAACTTCTGTATAACCTCTTCAATAGAAGTATTGTTATTAGCTGCACTAGCACTAGCTGTGAGAAAACCAAGCCGGACTACGCCTTTCATTCCCTACCTTGGTTCGAGCCTTTGCTCAACCAAGGTACAGGAAGAAACTCGACCGTACTCAAATATTTGATAGAAATACATACACTATCTTAAGAGAATTCTATCTAATCATTCTTTGACATACATTATCCCTACAAAATGAATTGGAAAGATATGAAAACTATGTACTACACATCACTTTCATAACCTCTCTCAATTCTGAATCTCCACATCACATCCAGTGCACTTAACAACGCAATTGTCGTCAGAGTTACAGCTAGTAAGCACACCTGATGTCACTAAAGGATCATCGCCGCAGACACCTCCGAATTCCGCAGCTCCATCCAAATTATAGTCAGTATAGCTACCTCCAACACAACAGTGGCTTCCGGCTGGACAGGTAATTTTCACTGAAGCCCCAGTCGGAACTACAAACGCGGATTCTGTAGCTGTTCCAGTGGCAGCTGTTGCAGCAGTAGATGTTGATGCAGCAGCAGTGGAAGCAGTTCCAGTAGCCTTGGCTGCCTTGGAAGAGTCGGAGGTGACCTTCTGTGCCTTGGCATCGACGGTAGTAGCAGTCTTACTACTCTTGGACGCTGACTTCTCACCCTTACTCGATGCCTTGCTTGCCATCATCTTCGATCCCTTCGATGATGATGCTGGCTTAGAGCCCTTCGTAGAAATGACAGTCTTGTCGGACTTTCCACTCTTGTGTGATGGTGAGGTGGAGGTGGCCTTGCCATGGATGGATTTGCCAGCTTTAGAGGGCACTGACATGGAGTGTGACAGCTGAGCGGACTTACTAGCTTTTCCTGATCCTGGCTTTGTTGCCTCGGTAGTTGTAGCTGGGGCTGTAGCAACCGTCGTCGTTGGAACAATGGACTCGCATTCACAGACCGTGCTAATCAACTGTGGCAGTACCTTACATTGAGGTGGAGGAATTAATCCGACCAAGCCCATGTTTTGCAACGTACCACATGGGATCTGACCAGCCTGACCAGGGAATGAAACGCCTGCATCTGGATTACCGACCTCCTTTCCTTCACCGCAAACACTGCACGAAGGTTGGTTCTGCCTCGTTTCTTTGGGAGAAATATTATCCTCTTGCGGAATCTGGGTGCCATAAGTTTGAGTCTCTTCCTGGTTGTGGTGGTGCTTCTTCTTCTTCTTCTTGTCCGATAATTTCCTTTCACGAAGAGATTGATGTTGCGGCTCTGCTCTAGTAAACCGACTTGGCAGTGCCTGTTCAGCAGACTGAGCGGCACATTGAGATGATGCCATTGCAGCAACAAGCACTGCTGTGCCAAATAATCTCATGATCAAACGATGTGATGGAAATGGAACCGAGGGTAGTCAATCTATTATGCTTTAATGTCTTTCAGTTGCAAGTGAATGATCACAATATGTATGAGAGGGCGTTTGAGAGGAGTTGAAGAGCAGCAGCCAAGTGCGGGGCTCCTTAGTTCTTTTGGAATGGGCCAAACATCATGAACGGAGGTTTGTGGGCTTTTGTTTTGACATTTTTCTCGTTGGACTTGCAGTTGGTGTGATGAACGGAAACTTTGTAGAAGATGTCTGTCTCAATTGAATCCTCTCCCGTGCGTACGTGGGCGACACTTTCTCCACCCATGGTATGACGGCATTCGTTTGAGACATCCATCTCAGCCCCCGGAAACGCCGGTTTCATCCGGCGGGCGGGCCGAGATGTGTTATGTTTTGTTCCTTGAACGTGCTGACTCTATTTGGAAGTCAAAAAAACACAACTATCACTTCGGAAACAGTACCACGTAACTAACGTGCGTACAAAAATAACCTAAACCCCCACTTACAAAAATCAAAATGATAGAGCTCGCTGCATCATAATAACACTGTTATCATTCACTTGCAACTACTAAAGGCATTAAAAGAAGCGTATAAAATTGGTTGTTCCAAATCGTTTGATCATGAGATTATTTTCTGGCACAATTGTGCTTGCTGTTATTGCAATGGCATCATCTCATTGTGCCGCTCAATCTGCTGAACAGGCAACAAATCGGTTTGAGTTTGGCAGAGAAGAGCCACAACGTAAGTCTGCTCGTGAAATAAACTTATCAAAGAAGAATAAGCACCGCCGCCAGGAGAGGCGTTCATTGAAATTTCTGCTAGAAGAGACTCAGATTATTTATGACGCTCAAATTCCGCCAGAGGACAATTTCAATTATGATAAAGAAACGAGACAGCTACAGAGCCAACCGTGCAGTGTTTGTGGCGAAGGAAAGGAGGTCGGTAATCCAGATGCATCCGTTTCACTCCCTGGTCAGGCTGGTCAGATCCCATGTGGTACATTGCAAAACATGGGCGTGGTCGGATTAATTCCTCCACCTCAATGTGACGTGTTTCCAAAATTGATTGGCACGGTTTGTGAATGCAAGTCCATTCTTCCGACAACAACAACGGGGGCTACAGCCCCAGCTACAACTACTTATACGGGGGCAACTCTAGTTACAACCACCGAGGCAGGAAAAGCGGGTAAGTCCATGATGTCCATACCCTCCAAAGCTGGCAAATCCGCATCCACATCCCCCAAAGCTGGCAAATCCACCTACGGCCACGGCAATTCTACCTCAATGATTGAGGTGAATGACCTCAATTCTACCTCACTGATTGAGGTGGATGACCTCAATTCCACCAGTGAGGTAGATAACCTGTTTTCGTAATACAGCATATATGTCTTCGTAACATTGCAACAAAGGGCTCCTGCAACATGCATCTAATGCCCCGTCCTGTATTGTGTAAAGTAAAATCGTGGTTTGTCCTGATACATCTTTTGTATTTTATTGAAATGACGCTCTTGAGGTGCGATGCATGAGCATTACTCAAAGAGGAGAGGAGCTAAGATATATATAGCATAGACGAATTTACAGTCTCCAAATCTATCTGTACCACGCACCCCTGACTGGTTTCGGTCGAATCATCTTCTCTCTTTACGTTCAACGTAATGAGGCAGCCTCGGTTACTTCAATATAATAGGTAGACAAAATTGCCCTGAGCCATTGTCATCATGAGCAGAGAATAGATAGATGTACTATGCAGCATAATTATCTGATGGTCTGGCATGTATATGTAGGTATAAGTAAATAGGACTTAATGCCTGCGCTTCACCCTTCACAAGACATAGGCTTGCAAGCTATTGCTATGGTCAAGAATGGAAAGATGGTAAAGACAGCAGTACGAAGGAAACACCACTGCCTCTCCTCTGCGAACAAAAAGTAACTACAAAATGTTTCTGGACAAGGCACAACTTTACTTTACACATTCCCTACTTCCATCTTCCATTCTTCGACTGACACACTAACAACGTATTAGAACCAACCATTCTGTACACCAGCTTGTCTAACAGAGCAGTAACAAGATAGAAAAATAGATATGGCAGGAGCCCTGTGGTACGAACAAAGAACAATATGCAGTTGTGTTAGAAAAACATGATGTTTGATATATACTCTGCTCAAGACTTTATGTCGGGCCATAACTTACCAATATCCAACACGAGCTTGCCACCCCACGAAGAAAGCCACAGGCCCACCTTCATCATAAATCTTCTGGCCCATTTCCCATACACCAACAGGATCTTCATCCACCGACTGTGTAATAATACGAGTAGTAATGATATCAAACGGAGTTGTGAGGAATGCCCCCCAACCACCAGCAAAGGCACCAATGATCGCCTCGGTAAGTAATGTACTACTATCAAAATCAATATCTGGATTGTTGAGAATATAAGTCTTTGTAAGCTCAAAAATGGCAATTTGAATTGCACCGAATGGAACATCACGCCAAACTGACGATGACCACGCTCGAATAACATTCGTTCGACTCTCTGCCGTACCGAATATTTGACCAGTTGCATCAAAGAAACTTGGTGCGATACCCGATTGAATTGTTGATTTGATCGCTTCGGCTGGTGCTCGGACGATTGACCCGACCATTTCTCCTGCTGCACCTGCTGCGAGGTAGATTATGAGACTGTATTGTATGCCAAAGAGTGGTTGTAGGGTGTACTTGACACTTTCGTATACGCCGAGATACAAGGCGGATGGTGGACCTTCTTTGAGAATGTTGCTGGATAGTCCTTCGTACAAGCTTAGTATGTTAAAGTTGATCTGGTCATCGTCATCACGTTTTACCTGCAAACGTGTCTTGATGGTATCAACAGGGTGCATAACAAGTGTCGATGCTACACTACCAATAAAAGCTGCAAGGTAATTAAACCAATATGGTTGCTTCTCTAATGTATCAAGTAACTTCTCCCTATCGGCAATTTGCTGCTGTAAAATACGCGCCTTTTCAAGTTCCGCTTCCTTTTGTTGGATTGTTTCTGTCCTATCGACAGTCTTGCTTCCGTCGATGGTGGATGCAGTTTCTTCTTCCTCATCTTCGGATATTAAACGTTTTAATGACTCGGTGAGATTATCCAACTGTTCACTAAACTGCTGCAATCGTTTTTCATCAAGTGAACTCCCAATAAGCTGCCGTAACTTCTTTTGATTGGCGATATCAGTTGTATCTTGAATGCTTGGTGCTATCAAGTTGGGAGGTGGACTTGTCGTTGCTCCCGAGGATGGACCAAAGCCAGCGTTGGCATGTGGGACGAGCGGCCCACTGAATGATAGTGCTAATGCAATTGTGATGGTTGCGACGAATGTTTGTGCATGAGTTAGGAGATTAATGACGCTATCGGTTGTATAATATAATGAAAGAAGATGCTGTGCATCAACATCATCGCTCGGTGCATCGACTCTATCCTGCTTTGCATTATTTAGAACAGCACGATGCTGACATCGATCTTGATAGCCACTGACGGCATTCAGCTGCTGAGCTCTAGAAGAAGATCTTGATAGAGGAAGAACAAACCCAGAGACGGTGGCAGATGATAGCATCACTGTTGATAGTAGTACGATCGTCCATCGGCAGCTGCCTCTGGATCTGGTATGCTGCTTTATTCTTCTCATTGTCGATGTGGATCAAATGTATGTATGATAATATTATGCACTTAACTGCAGGCAGAAGTAGATATTAGATATGCACCGACGATGAGTCAAGATTATCGTACGATGAAACACTGAAACAAACAAAGCGGCAGTGGCTGCTGACCTGCTGCTGACCAAGCTACAGATGAAGAATTGCACACCCTAGCCAGACCCTCTCTCGAGCCTACCTATGTTCGATGTACGCGGGCTCAATAAAGAGCGATAAGGTCGGATAGCTGCATGCGTGCCAAAATGCCAAAAGTTCTGCTGACGCAAGAGTTGATGGTGGGCTCGAAAGTAAAGCGGTGTGTCGTGACATTTACGAAATCTTACAATGTAAATAGATAATGTGTACTGTTAGATAAGTATGTAAAGTAAGTGTATCCTAAAATTTCCCCACAATGACAAAATAAGTAATCGATCCGCCCCTACAATATGCGATCAACAAGCAACCCCACAAACAATATACTATCTACGCATCAACAACAATAATAATGTCATCGTCCATCCCCTTCGAACGATACGATGAAGAATTCCTCTCCCTCACCGAACAAGTAACCTCCAAACTCCGTCCACTCGATCCCTTGTCCACGACCACCTCATCCCTCCCGCCAACAGCCGAGGCGGATGTGAAAATGGCCCATAATTTATTATTGCAGGCGGATGATTTGTTGAAGCAGATGGGGCTGGAGGCAAGGGGGGTGGATGATGCTGCTGTTAAGAGGGATCTTTTGGCCAAGGTGAGTTTTGTTATATTATTTTAAAAGAGCCATTTCGTTCAATTTTCATGCACAACTTAATTCATATACTACGAAATCATTACTATTCAGGTAAGAGTGTGCAAGACTCGTCTAGCAAATCTACGAGACGATTACGAATCTGCCAAAAATCACATTGATCGATCTACCCTCGGCCTAACCGAAGATATTGAACTGGGTGGACGCAATACCAACAACACTGGAGGAGGAGGGAGAAATCGAAACAAAGAACGACTCCTTTCCAACACGGACACATTACAATCTCAATCAGATACACTTGCCAATGCGCGTTCCATAATGGCCGAAACGGAGGGGGTAGCATTGGAAATTACCGAGGAGTTGGGACGGCATAGAGAAACGATTAGTAGTGCTCATGGACGGGTGAGGCAGGTCACGGGGATGACCAATCGGGCGAGGAGGATTGTGCAGAGTATGAGTAGGAGGGAGGTGCAGCAGAAGTTGATTTTGTATGGGGTTGCGGGGACGATTGTGCTGGTGTTTTTGATGCTTATTTATGGGATGTTTAAAGCGTAAGTGATGGCATTAGATAGGTCATTCCATAGTAACAAATGATACCTAGCTATGGGAGACATGGATCATCCCAGGGGAGTGTTGGCTTGGATGCGCAACTATAATATCTGATGCAATTTTTTAGAAAGATATATAACCTGACCCTGACGCCGGCTTCCCCAGGAGAGCAAGTTGAACTTATCTTCGTTAATAATCTTACTGCAATTTTCATTGAAGTCATATACTGCGCTACCTTTGGGTTCTACTTGTACAAAATACTCTAAATACACGTTACGTTATCCAGAATGCATCCCCCAATTAGCTCTGCCAAGACGCTGACAACCTGCTGCTGTACACTCAAGAAAGGGCCAAATCAATTTTCTCTCCAACAGAGCATTCAACTCCTCCTCCTCATTTCCACTGGGTGGTGTATATGCCTCAATCACCATTTGAAGCGGTTTGAACATGTTACTTTCAAACCATTGTGCAAATCCATCCAACGTGCCCAACTCTTTCACAAACTTGGTAGCATTCTCTGATATTTGTCTTGCCTCTTCTGGGTGACTCTCTGCCCATTCCAACTTGTCCAGTAAGTCTTCCAAGTCGGATCTAACGGGAACATAATGCACCCATGGTCGGATGTAGTCATGAATATAGTCCTTTGTGGGAGTGACATGATGGAATAAAAGACCGGACATGAATAGCTTTTGCAAGGTACCAGTCCATGTTGTACCACCCCCGCCGCCGAGATCAATGTGATACTTGTATTTGGATAATTCTTCTATTGTCATCGTGTCTCCAGCTACCGGGAAGCCAACCTCCTTCCATCCCCTGTATACTCCTTCAATGTTGGCGGGAATACGCTTCCCTGCACCAGTGACTGACGTGAATTTGATATTGATTCTGGGCAGTGTGTTTGTGCGACTTGCTTCAATTTCTGACTCGGCAGTATGAATGACTCCTTTCCATCTTGGGAAAAACTTCTGATAGTCTTTACGGAGTATTGTCGTCGCAGCCTCATTTGGATGTGGATGTGACCTGACAGGTCCAGTAATGTACGTCTCCCATCTAGGCTGTCGTAAACTGTTCAATTTTTCAAGAAATGGAAAATCAGTACCTCGCCATATCAATTGCGGTATCAAGTCATCCCAAGCTAAATTGTTAGTTGACAGCCATCCCCCCTCTGTGCTCGATCGGAAAGCATCGCAAATTCGTCTTCCATCATTCTTATGCTTTAGATCGTTCCATACCTTGAAACAATTCAAGTGATCGCCCGGCATGGGCATGGCAATTAGATTTGGAAAGTGTGGCTGACGGAATACCGATCCAAAGTGTAGCACAGGAGGTGCAGTTAACAGAGATTCATCGCATGGACCATCTTCACCATTTTGAACACAGCTTTGGTATTTATATGCGACATCAGAGTAGTCTCCACTGGATACTGCCATGACAAACTCTGGAGAATTGGGCGTGAAACGCTCTGGAAAGAGACTCCGTAACATGGATGTCAATACGGTTATTGAGTTCGCCAATTTCATTGCACCACTTTGCCACTCGTGTTTTCTAAAGTAGTAGCCGGTAAATTTGCTAGTGGTAGGGTCATACCGGAGCAGGCCGAATTTGGAATAGTAAATCTCAGATGCATCGATGGCATTCTGTACCGAGTATTGTGGAAGAGGTTTATTATCGCGAATTAGATCTGTGTAGGTTGTTGTGGCAGAAGAACTCTCGCCTTCGGCTGTGTTGACGAGGTCTTGCAGCGTGCCCTGAACTCTATATTTACCAGCGCCTATAGGGTTGGTTACAGATGATCCCTCATGCCCAATTCGCACGGGTGCTCGTGCAAGTTCTCTTGGAGGCGCATCAATTACAAGAGAAGGAATCGATTCATATATCATGATGTAGGAGGAAACGACGGCGATGGCTGTAACGATGAGCAACATTAAGCGCTGCCGACGCTGCTTTCTTCGCATTAGTGCCTTGATTGACGATAGCATCTTGTAGCTTGACTTTATTATTATTCATAGGCAACCGCAACCAACATGAACCTTTCTCTATGACCCTCAGGCATACAAGTTGTAGAGAGACTCTGAGGGGGCAGGCCGGGGCGAAGGGCGAAGGAGGGGTGAAAATGGGGCGTGGGCCGAAGGAGGGGCGCCCCTCCTTCGGGGGCGGGGCGAAGGAGGGGTGAAAATGGGGCGTGGGCCGAAGGAGGGGCGCCCCTCCTTCGGGGGCGGTGCGAAAGAGGGGCGAGGACGCCCCTTCACCCCTCCTTCGCCCCCCGCCAGCTACATACGATAGCCGCGCCCGCCCCGCACCTGCCTCCTCCTTTTTCACTCCATCAAGGGCACGCACCTGCCTAACTAATATTTCTCTCTTAAGAGAGGAGTAAGAAATATATAACTCTGTTGTTCTTCCTTCGAATAAGAGAGAGAGACGGCCTGTCACTCTCTACTTGACTAATCCGATGACGAAAAAGTTGTTCGGTGACACAGTCGTCGTCGTGGTCATTTAATCGGTACCGCGGTTTTGTTACGACACTGTGAACGATGACCCCTTTAACATGACAATAAAAAATAGGAGTAATAAGTCAGTAAGTAGATAAAGAGAGTAAATACTTTCATGTCAGGGAGATCCTGCATAGATAATATCCGCCTGATAGATCGCTTGCCCAGGAAGACGAAGGTACAATACAAACTTGTTGCCTCTGCTAGAGAGGTATCCAGAGAGTCACCTTTGCCTTGCCTCTTTTTATTAATTGACAACGAAAAAAGGAAAAGGGGACGATTATGCCGTCCTCATTTATTGATTATTAACACAGAGATTACTCCTCGCCAACGAAGAAGCTTTCCCCTTCATGTGACTGTATGCAATCGCTTCAGAAGTTACTATCTTAACGGATCTAATCCGAGACACTCTGCGACTCTTCCAAAATTTACGATATACAAATCAATTCCTACTCAATGTTCAGTTGATATCTCCAAATCTCTGCTTCAGTCCCAACAATTAGAAGCACTTCATCCCCAGCAATGGTAACATAGTCGTCACTGATTAACTCTATTGTAATATGAGCACTATCTGAATACGGCTTGGATGCATCACATGCATTTGAAGCTCCTCCTCTTGGGGCTAAATGACCACGTAGTGATGATAGTCGGAACGATTGTTGTACATTATTGTTTGGCAAGACATATGCATAGTACTTTTCCCAACTACGCTCATCGTTTGTAATTGATATTGTGTGCGACTTGGTACTATCATTAAACGTTAGAGTGCCAGCGAGTTGCTTTCCTTTGTGCTCTTGACGCTGTTGCAGTTTTAATGCCCATTTTGGTAATTCATCTTCTTCCTCTATTAAACTCTCTTCATTATCACAGCTCGAGTACAAACTTTCTGCGAATTGTTGCCCCATCAGACTCCCACCGGCTAGATATTGTGTTTCGGAGAATTGATATTTGCCCCCGTGTAGATTTTGTGTGATATCTCCAATCGATGTAGAAGAGGACGTGGTGTCGATCCATTGATCAGATGATGGTTCCTGGTTACCGCTTCGGAGCAGTACATCATCACGTCTATTACTTCTGCCTCCTTGACCACCTGCTGCATGTTTCAATGGCACGATGTTGTTGGAGACGAAGAAGGCATCGGCCATCAACTTTGCAGCGAGCAATGAAATTGCTAGCAGGAAAACAACATGGTGGTGGCGGTGCATCATCATCCCTACTTTAGAGTACAGCTTGTAGACTCTTCACTGACGACCGAAAGCAAACTAAACAGCATGCGATAGCACAGATGAGTCCAAGCAAGGTCCAAGCAACAGCTAGGTAACGACACGGTGGAGCAGCTTCATTCTTGCGTTCGTCTGCGCTTTTTTCTCTTCGAGCATCGAGCATGCGTCATGCATCACGTTTGAAGTCTGTCCGAGCGAAGAAGGAAGACAAGAAAAACTCAACCTGGCCTGGATGAGAATCAATTGCATTCATGTGCTCCCCTTAAGCTATATTACATATGTTAGCCAATCTTCTTATCCCTCCCTTATGCCGAGAACTTCGGTCCACTATTCACCACAGTAGTCTCACTCTCAACAACATCTTCTACCTTCTTCGTCTCTCCCTCCACACTACTACTCCTACTCCCTCCCTCCCCAACATTCTCCACCCCAAAAGCATCCCGTTGAATATCCTCAATCGCCTCCTCCAAAACTCTCCTCTTCTCCAAATAAAACTTGTCTTCATTATCCATTCTTCGTTCAAACTCCTCCTCCAATCGTCTATCCGCTGCATTCTTCTCTTCCTCCAATATCGCAAGTCGTTGCATTATCATGGCAAGGGGGGACAATTTGTCCTCATTGGCCATGATTTGTGCATTCCAATCTTCAGCGGAGAGTTGTGATTGGAAACGAGTCTTTTCGTATTGTTCCATGGCTGGATCTTTTGGTGTGGTGGAGAGTACCTCGGAGGCGATTTCTTCTTCGGAGGCTGTGAACCAATCGGGTTCTGTTGGAGTACTACTGCCGCTGCTGTTGAGTCGTTCCATACGTTCCGCACGAAGTTTATCCTCTTCGTTGATTTTAGTTTGGACTTCTGACGAAGGTTCTTCATCGAGCATATCCAAATCGGGATATTCCATGGCAATTTCCCTATCCACATTGGAAAGTTCTTCATTGTCCACTGCAGGTTCTTCTTCTTCCACCACCTGTTTCTTTTTCCTTCGTACCAATCTCCTCTTCTTCTTTACAGTAGTTCCATCTCCCTCGGCAGCTGCAGCACCAGTTGCCGTAGCCGCCGCCGCAGAAGCAGCCTTGTCGGTAAAAAGTTCATTCTCCGAAAAAGCCTCCACCGTCTCATCGGTATTAATACTCCTTCGAAAACTAAACGCATCATTTAACTCAGATTGAGCCTTTCTCAATTCATTCAACTCCAATTGATTTTCCATGGTGGATTCGAACTGCTTGGTGGCTTCGCTACTAAGTGATCGAAAGTTTTGAACGAATTTACCAATTTCTTTGACTAGTTTGTACAGTTCGGAGGGACCAAGTACAAAGTAGCCTACTACTAAAATTGTGGCGATTTCTGGAGCGCCTACGCCGAGAATACCACCGTCGCTCCCCAGGACGTTGAGTGATGTGGAGGAACTACCGCCACCGCTGCGGGAGGGTGGTGGTCGATGAGGCACAAGTTGTGGATTGCAAGTTGTTGTGGGCATGAGAGGTCGAGCATTTCTCTGTTGTTGGACGCCAATGGGATTTGTAAATCCATCAACTAGGCCTACTGCTAGTAATAATACTGTTCCTATTCTTTTCATAGTAGCCGCTGTTATTCTTATCATCGTCTTATTGTTCATCTCCACGCTACTTTAAGTCAAAGCAAGAGGCAGTGTTAAATCGAAGGAAATGTCGAGCAAATTTGCCGCGTGGAGGGTGGAGCGGAGTGGTCCGTTTAGAGCGGAGTCTCGACATATAGTTGCATTTTAGGAAATAGACATTATAACAATGGTCATCACGACTTAGGTAGGCGTGAACCTGGCCAATGACCAATGACCCTATGTCACATTACCGCTCGGAGCATAAGTACCTGAGTAAGTACTCCTCTATCCAAGTGCTCCTGTGCTACAACTTACTTCCGTACTTACGTTCATTGCCTCAACAGTAACCTGGCAAATCATGTTCGTCAAATTTTGCTCATCATGAGATTTTGCAGCCTCGTTGCCGTTGTGGCTCTGTCCATAGGGGTTGCAACAATAATCATCGAGATAGTCATCGATGACCGGTCATCCTTGAGCTTGAGCCAAATCAATTATTCACATAATATTGATGACAGTCGCCAGCTCTCAATATTACCCGCTGATGCCTCCTTTTTTAGTGATCCAAGGTCCGTTTCATTTAAGATTCCTGGACCACCACATGCAGGTGGTCAAACACTTGACAGTGCCGCTGCTGACACCAACATCAAAATGACTAAAACTATCACCTACACGGATTTAATCAACAACGCTAAGCCTCTTCCTGAATATGATCTATCGAGTGCCGTCCAAGCTGCAAATATATACAGGTCCAGATTTGCATTACTACGGTATGATCCTTCAACTGATAGATTCGTCGCATACTACTCGAATAAGCATCCTTGGGTGTCTGGATGTCGGAAAATGGCCGAGGGCGTACGGATCACAACGATCATGTTGAGGAAAACATTTCCACAACGATTTACAAAGGATTCTCCGGAGCTAGTCCTGGCGATTTCTGGCGGAGATTATCCTGCGATTGACAGTAAGTATGGAGCATGTATTACCAAGAACGAGGATGCTCCCTGTGACGAATCTCTCCTCTTTCAGGCTCCTATTCTCCACTTCGGATCGGTTTTTAGTCATCCATTGTTTCCCAATATGATAGGGATGCCCATGCCTACTACACACACAAATTGCTTCCTAAACTGGTTGTTGAACGATAGACAGCCGTGTAGTCTATTCCTTCCTACCCCATCCGATAAAACTCTCCCCTGGGATGAGCTAATTCCTCAGCTTGTCTGGAGAGGGACCGACTTTAAATTCTTGGGCGATCAAAATGACCTTGAGAGGCCTTCGTTTGAAAAATATGTTGAGGGCAAAGGCAACCCAAACTCAAATCAGAATAAAGTAGCAACCACTCTCCTTAGACAGAACATCCACAAATTGATACCACGGTGGAAGGGAGTTGTCTATACCGCTGAAGCTGAAATCGAGGCAACACGAACAAAAACCAGACCAAAATTTAATATGAAGTTCTCTCATGTTGCTGAGGGTGGAAAGCATCGAGCCATCGGGGCGGAAGAGTTCAAAAAGTGGGAAGAGATTGGCTTCCCAGTCGCTGGTGAACATATGGACGAAGTCTCCCTATCAAAATTCAAATATCATATTGACTTTGGCGGTGGAGGTGGAACGACATGGACGGGAACAGTTAGAAAGCTGGGTATGCCCGGTCTTTTATTTCATCACGTCACACCCACCAAAGATTACATACACGATCAAATTAAACCGTGGGTACACTATGTACCTGTTCAATTAGATCTTAGTGATTTAAAGGAGAAAATGGAATGGGCGGAGACCCATCAAGATGATGCAAAGCGCATTTCAGATAACGCGACTGCATTGATGAAATATTTAAGTTCATCAGCAGGGTTTGGAGCCCTGTTTGAGCAGCACATGATATATCCCTTGCTTAGGGTGATTCAGGCTTACAAACCAATGAACCTAAGGGATGACAAGTCCTGGGATGATGCGTTTGGGCAATTGGGAGAAGCCTTTTGGCCATTCATGGAATGTACTTCTAGCTGCCAAATGAATCCTAAACCAAAAAGATGATAGAGCTCATTGCACAAATAACTGGAATTAAAAATGATTATCTACTTTGTCAAACACACAGTCGCAAACGACGCAAATGAAGAAGTTGCATTTTGCATTCGCTTTTGGGCCTACAATACGTCTTTCTCTTTCTGCTCCCGCCCGCCTAACGTGGATTAAATTAATATCTGCGGATTCACCAATCGAGATTGTGAAGATGTAGAGGCTGCCGATAAAAAGCAGGAGGAATCATAGTCCAAAAGGTATTTGGGACGGCGATGATTTGATAAAGACGATGGCCGGTAAAGTGTTCACTTGTCTAAATCCATTGAAGTCGAACTTTCTGAACCTGTATAAGTTTGTCCTTCATCTTATTTCTTGTCGTCTCTGTTGCGCTACTTGGTCTTTTGTAACGCATGATGTACAGCTTGCACGTTGGTTCGAACTGAGTTCCATGCACTGCCCCATACTTGTTGGTAAGGG
>JALLBH010000607.1:0-18235 GCA_036940005.1 Skeletonema menzelii
TAGCAACGGCTCAGGCTCGTATTCACGTCGCTACACACATCAAGGTGGCAAAATAAGTAGCCATCTTGGCGCCTTTATATTTATAGGCCATCATCAGGTCGCCTACCAGGCTGTAGGATTGGGTCTAGAAGTGTAGGTTGTTTGAGCCGAGTATATTTCCTTCTATGCTATTGTTTCTAACTATAATGGACCGCTAGCAACGGCTCACCCAGGCTCGTATTCACGTTGCTAAGAAAAGGATTTTAGAAGTATTACTTTGTCCTAGTGAGTAGTGAGACCAATCGCTGACCCCATTTTGAAATACCTTTGGCTCAAACAATTTCCAATCGTTTCTAAAGCGCTACATCTACATAGCCGACCTGATGATGCATTACTAGGGTGGCTGCCAGCACCACATCCAACGTCCTAATCATATTTAACGCTTGCAATATAGATATAGCAATTAGAAGCTTGTAGTGGCCCAGTATACTTTTGGTGCGGATTGTACAGGGAAGGAAATACCTTCGGTTCAAACAAACTGGAGCATGCGATTTGAAGCACATCCTCTTATTTCTCACTGCATTTCAACCTCACATAATGTGTTCAATAGCATCTGAGCCTTCCATCTGTTCACAAAACGAGATCGATGTGCTCTATCATAGGAACAGTTTTTCCACGTACATGCACGTGTTAACTCATACACATCCAAGAACGGATGAGCTATATTTTCGGGTGCCACATTTGGAAGGAGACCTCTATATACTTCTGCTTGGTCGCGTACGAGTTGGTCGGTGAATTCTTTACTAGGGTAATAAAACGGTGGCGAAACAAAAATAATCTGATCAGTTGTTTCAAGGAAATTGTTGAGTTCCTGCACTGTTGCACTGACGACTTGATTCTGCCGACGATAAATATGAACTCCGGACCCAATGATCCATACGTAATCAGATGAATTTCCCCCATCAAGTTTGTTGATTATCTCACGGCAGGTTTTGTTCAAAGGCTCTTTTCCATAACACATGGGGCCAACATATTCTACATATGGAAACGTTGAGTTCTCCTCTTCACTACGACGTTTCTCCATTTCATGATTCGCAGTAGACAAGAATTCTTGACGCACAACTGCATTCCTCATCTGTTCATCATCACGAATGTGCTTTGACAAAAGAATGTCGGCCAAACCAATGGTAAGTTGTTTCATGTAACTGTCTCCAGCGAACAATAGTTTGATATCGCGATTTTGAGCTTTTGAAGATAAGCATTTGATTGCGTCTTCAGTGGAGAATATGTGCAAAGTTTCATTGAGAGTATTTGGGATACAGATACCCTCTGTGTAGGCATTCTGTTGAGTGAAATCGAGAAATGATTCTTCAGATGTGTTGTTGACTATTGGTATTGGCCTTGTTTCCCATTGACATTGAAGAGATGTACCGCTCCCCAATGTTTTGTGAGGATACGGAATGAATCTTACACTGCGCTTGTGTTTGTGTGGAGGCTTCTTTGAGGTCGCAGGGTCATCATCATCTTGTGCTTCTGATAACAGACTGGTCACATTACGTATCCACGGAAAGGATAACAAGACCACCATTAGCGCCCCGAAAAACCATCTGGATCTGGGTGTACGATTGAACCGGCTCTCGGGGAACGCGCAGATCTTCTCATGGCGGTAGCAGTCAACCAAGGCACTCATTGTAGTGTGTGGGTGTGGGTCTTCCGCCTTCCGCATTGGCAACAAACACTCTTGATAGTCTCTAGATAAGTATGTACTTATTTTCAGCGATTACCATAATATGACTTAGATTTGATTTGAAATTTTTTTCTCGAAAATGCTCGATCATATTCTACTTAGGAATTAGTACTACATTTTAACCCCAGATTAACCAAAAATTTATGAAATGCCTGTAAGATAGGAATTTGGGCTAGATAAGTAAGTATCTCTACTACTACTATGCTCTTATGCCATCATCAGGTCGCCTACAAGGCTGCAGCATAGGGGGTAGAAGCGTAGGATGTTTGGGCCGAGTAAATTTCCTTCTATGCTATTGTTACTAACTATAATGGACCAGCACTAGCAACGGCTCAGGCTCGTATTCACGTCGCTACACACATCAAGGTGGCAAAATACGGGGACGGGGCCATCTTGGCGCTCTTATGCCATCACAAGTATGGAGTTCGCACACAATGTATAAAAGTTGACTTGCATGCAGCGATTGTCCATTGCTTAACATTGGTTGTAGGATTCAAAACAAGAGACTTTTTTGAGAGCTCTCGTGTGATATCTGTATTCACAATCACAAGGGCTTTTGATAAAAGTAATGTTACCACTGGGTTTGTGATCGCATCGTGCGTGCACAAGAACAAGAAGGATGGCTCATTGCACGCAGCAGCTCAAGCTCCATGAACATACGTTACAAAGGATGATGCCCAAATTGAAGATAGAATTAGATCGATTCGAAAATCAACGTACGATATCATTCAAACCAAGTTTATTATTTGCACGGCAAAGGCTCCGCAGGACCAAACAACTGCCGCATCCCACCCGGTCCAACAACAAAGTTATTCTCTCCCCCTCCATCTCCACTACCACCACGATCTAAATGCTGATAGTACCGCACAGACATGACATCTTGAGAAAAGCTTGATCCACGCACGCCTACAAATGCATCGGCCTGTAACACAGTAAAGAAATTGACCACAGATGCCACCAATTCTGTCACCCCCAACGACTGTGCAGTAACAACTTTCGAACCATCTGTATTACTTGCTTCCATCACTGGGAATTTGATCTTGCCCGCAGTCGACATACCAGATTCCAACATTGGGATACCCCTCCGTTCCTTTGTACCAAACACTCCATACTTCCTAGCTTGGTCGAGTGTGACCATATTCTCGAGAGCAATCTGTAACAACCGTGGATTCTGTTTCATAAGTTCGGGAGGTTTTCCATGTACAAGTGCTTTACTCACGGCAATGAAGAGTAAATCGAACTTGGGCATGGTGCGGATGGATTCATCAAATATCTTGGTGAGATTCAATGGCATGAATTTAGAGCAAATTTCATGGAGTAGCATGTCATGTTCAATACGTGGATGTAGTGCCACCACAACAGGTTTATTGATAGTAGTCAATGATGATGTCCCAATCATTGCTTCATCAAGTGATTCTTGAATAGCACGACGTATCGGCCACGACGGAATGAGTAATTTGTAAATTGCCTGCTCCAACGGCAAATGATCTGGATACTTCCCCGTGTCTGTTTGTGGTTTACTCCTATGGCTTTGCATTGCGTCATATTCCCACCATAGTCTTCCACCCATTTTGGTACCACCATGAGGAACAAGATATGTCATGGGACCATCATCATTCTTAGTGTTGTTGTTACTGTTCTTTGGTAAGTGCATGGCATCTAACGTATATTTGCAATGAGCAAATATGGAAGGCTCCCCCAAATAATCCCAAATACTATGCTGTCGAAGAATGATACCACTACTCCTCCATTTCTTCTCATTCAACCCCGAATACATGGATGAAGAAACATTAAAACATGGAATCACTTCTTCGTCATGATGATTTTGATTATTTCGTTCCAACACATCTTTCTCATACCTCACCAACCGTGGTAAACCAAACTCTTCCGCTCGTTGATTCCAATACAACACATCAAACAACACGTCATGTCCCACACTCCGTCCTTTTTTGGAAACATCCCCCCATCGTATGGATGGGAGGAGTATTTGAGTAATGTTGTGTTGAACTGCCTTGTGGACGAATGCCACGAAGCGCATGTGTTGATTGCGGAATCCGCCAAGGAGGTAGGGGTCGTAGTGGGCGAGAGTGAAGGTTGGGGAGGGCTGAGTTAGTGTAAGGTAGTTGTTGAGCGTGTAGCTGAAGGAGGAGGTGGTGTTGGAAGTGGATGGAATGGTGTTGTTGGTTGGTATCAGCATCATAATATTTGTACTTTGGGAATTCAACTCGACAGTAAACAAATAGAGCGATATGACGAAGGTTATGATTCGACATGTGATTCGGAGAGGACGTCGATGATTACTGGTGTTGCCTGTCATTGTTGCCTATTATTATCATTAATTAAAGGCGTCCATCAGTATGTGACACATCGTACGTCCGCGACCGTTTTCCAAAAAGGGCGTAACTTTGTGTCCGGCAGGTGCAGTCGAATAAAATAACAAAGTTCCGGCGGAATAATACGACGTCCTATCTACTGCTACTGGGTCAATCACAAAGTATTGGCGTAGTGGCACTTTCGTCTAACGTAGTTGTGGCGTAGGAGCAGTTGGCCGTAGGGGGTGTTTCTGCCGCTTTTATGTCATGAGGAGTGAGGAGTGAGGAGGTTTTCAAATCATAACATAAAGCTGCGTGCGTGCTCCGCGTGTGTGTGTGTGTGTGTGTGTGTGGTGTGTGGTGTGTGGTGTGTGTGGTCGCCGAATTTATTTTTCTACTGTTCCGGCAGAAGATAAGTTGTTCGCGCATGGTAGGAATTAGTACAAAAAGAAGCATGGCCGCAATCTTCACCTCACATCTCACACCTCACACCACCATACATACTTACTTAATACCCCGCGCCCCACAGCCACGATATCATCAACGTCGATGCGGTTACGCCTTTGCCATTAGGTTTGGAGGTTTTCTAATTTCTAGTCTAACTCATTGAACAGCGGTGTTGTTCGTGTGTAAGGAAGCCGACCTGTGATTATTATTACAACTCAATCAAGAGCATCAGAGCATCCATCCATCATCCATCCATCAAACCAAGTACAAAATATACACAACAAATAACAGCAGAAGATGTGGTTCTGCCCTCTTGATGGAACGCTGCTCCAAATCGTCAATGGAAATGAAACATCTTCCGCCCACATCTTCTCCTGCCCAACCTGTCCCTACTCGCAACAAATTAAAGATCCCCAGATCCAACGAACCTACAGCTCCAATCGTAAAAAAGTGGATGATATACTGGGCGGTGAAAAGGCATGGGAGAATGTCGATAGGACCATGGCAGTATGCCCACAGTGTTCGTTTGGGGAAGCGTATTTTATGCAGATGCAGATACGGAGTGCGGATGAGCCGATGAGTGTGTTTTATAAGTGTGTCAAGTGTAGCCATCAGTGGAATGATAAGTAGTAGGTATGGATGAGAAGAAAGTTATGCGATTATGTTGCGAGAGAATAGAGATAAAAAGCAATCAAGGCGGTGAATTATTACAAATTTATCAATGCGTGCGTTATGCAATCAACTTGAGCATTAGGGACACGACAAACGTTTCTGTTCTACGTTCTATTGTAGTTTATAATATTACATTTACATTTGTCAAGATTTTCGAGAATACACTACGAGTGTGGCATACCTCCGCTCCTTTTCCTGTACAACCCTCTTACTCGAAGAAGATGTGTCACGCGACTCTTCATTGTTGGATACATCACAACCACTCAATATGTTTAGCGCAGTATCAGTGGATGATTCGTCACCACCACTTGCACCGACGATACGGACAAATTCGTCATCTAGTTCAATCCATGTCTTGTTGTCTTGCTTACCTGTAGTGGATGTCCTGATGAAGGCTACATAATGACCTTCTGACATTGCTCCATATTCTAAATGATCCTCTTCATCATCACTTAGTACTGGATCCACATGCACAAGTGCACCAGTAAGTTGGTAGCAGTACTGCTCAATTGATGGTTCGATGTCATTATCTCGTTGTTGTTCCAAGCAATATGATCTTAAGTTCAACTCATCTGGTATATCAAGCGATCCAGGCAATTTCTCGCCATGTCCTGACGGAGAGAAAGTAAACCGCTTCAAGTGGAATATCAAGCTCTTGGGAAGAGGTTGACAAAAGCGTGTTTCTTTCCGAGTTGTCCATTCTGTCTTTTTTGTAGAGTAGTTGTTGTATGCATTGCTTTCCTGGTCATTATTTTCAGCGACTTCTATTATGGCAGTATCTCTATCAGACGAGGACGACCCCGAGGAAGACGATGATGAAGAATTAGACGATGAGTCTGTTGATGATGTAGAATCACTCCCTGTAGAAGATGTCGAAGTTGATGAAGATGACGATGCACTAGAATCATCTTCGCTGCTTGATGACGAGCCACTATTCAAAGTTGACACGGCCAGAACAGAATTTGAGCATACAGAATGTGCTATTTCCGATGGTACAACGTTGCTTGACCCCGCTTTGTCTTTGGCAGAAGAAGACACTACTTGAGCATCTGCGTTTGCATCATCACATTCCTGCGCTTTTATCACCGGAGAAATGTCTCTAATCAAAGGTTCGTAATCATGTTTCTTCTCCTCGTCAGCTTCCGAATCAGTCCACGATCCCAGAGAAATATTATCAATATCAGAAGGGGTCTCAATTGCTGACGAATGAGTCTCTGATGATGCAACAGAGGGTTCATCATCTGCAGAAGGAACTTTTGAGTCTATGCTAGACTCCGAATATGACTCTTCATTAAAATCGGAAGAGATGTCGTCGTCGTTCTCGTCATCGTTTTTACTGGAATTTGAAGTGGTGTAGGATATTTCAATATCAGTAATGGACTTCTTAGACGGAGAACCAGCAAGGGCAGCAACTGCAGCTGCGTAGCACAGATCTCTTTCACTTTTAGTAGGTACCAAAGCAGGTTCCACCTCTTCATTTTTAGCAGGTGCTGAAGCCGTGGTTCTTCCTCGTCTTGGCGAACGTCGAGATTTTGGAGCAGTAGTAAGGGCTGTAACCGCCGCTGCATAGCATGCATCCTTATTGACAGCGAATTTAATTGCACTGGACAGATTAGATGTGTCTTTTGTCGATGATTCATCAATTGTATCGTCTACGCCAGTACCAGCGCCAGTGTCAGCGTCTACGCCAAGTGCTTCATCATTTGTTTGTGTCTCCGTTCCTGCGATGGTTTCTGTTTCCGTTGTTACCGTGCTCGTTCTTACAGTTATTGTTTTAACTTCGACATCATCACCACAGTCAGTTTGTGTACCTATAGTTCTACTTGACACCGATGTCATCGAAACTTTGCTTGTAGTTGATACGACTGAGACCTCGTCTGAATGAGATGCTATTGCAAAGGACTTGGTTTCTTCGCTCCCTTTTTCATCCTCATCCCGTGACAAGGTAATTACATTGGGAGGCTCTACTGCAAAAGTGATTCTTTCGGCATCATTCTTTTCGCTAAAGTCGTTTCCTACCTCCTCATTATCAACTAGAATATTCCCATCCATATCCATCTTTGTAATTGTTGTTTCTTCATTCACATCTCCGCTTTTCACTAGACCAGTCCAATTATACCCACGAATTGGATTGGGACAAATTGTGACACTATGCAGTGATGTGGCCAAAGATTCAAAGTAATTTCTTGCAGAGTCATCATCTTTGTCCATTCCTGTATTTGTTTTGGTATTATCAAGTTGTTTAAGGACGGGTAACTGCCAAGGAATTGGGATAGGACGCTCAATATTTCCATTCTTCTTAGTCCTTGTGATTGTTGTCGTGGTAATAATATTATCCGAAGATACTGCACCTGTTTGGGAAATCCCAACTATGCGTGAGAGCAGACTTCCTTTCCATTCATATTCCATTGCATCTCTTACTTTTGCAAGACATGATCGTATCTCAAATGTATTTCTTTGGCTCGATTGGAGATTTTCATCACCTTCCTTCGTCTCTCCATCATTCCAATTGTCGATTTCAATGAGACCAACCAATTCATCTAAACGAGTCAACTCGCGATTAACCGAAAATTCTAGAGTCGCTATCAAACATCGAAAGACGACGGCAGCGTCACCTACATTGTTTGTATTGATATGATGTCGTGTTTCCATTGCTTCTATTGTGTATGACATCAACTGTTCATAGAATTTAGTTGGATCGATAGCATCACCAGCACCTTCGAGGGTAGCACTAGACAATTTACATGTTGTTGTCTTCCTTCCACCACCTAAAGTACCAATGTGTTGCCCTTCTTCATTGTGCTTTCCAATGCCACTTCGTTCCTCATCACTTCTTCTACGATTCATAACCTGCCCCAGCGCCTCAATATATTTTTTTCGGTTTAGGTCTTTCATTGAATCCACTAAATTTCTCCACTCACGCATATTTGTTTTACCCTCACGAGATTTGGCCACAAACGCATCTATGGCTGCTGCTTTCTTTTCATTTATTCCCTTCTTTTTTCTCTTTGATTTCTTTTGTTTACTTTTCTCTTCTACATGATTATCTGCAGATGCTGATGTAGCTGCCTGAGTAATTGCAATTATATCTTCGGCGTTGGCAAGAAGATAAAAGAACCATGATAATTGGTATACAAACTCTTTTTCAATCGCCGTTGTGTGTTTATTTTCCTCATCGGATGGAGATGATTTTTGTGCTGTTAGGTTTGCACTACTGTAGGCGAGATTTAAGAGTTCATCCCTCAGCCGAGGAAAGCAATGGAATAGCAGCTGCAGCGCCGACGAAGTATGACAACCGGTGCCGTTTGTATTTGTTATTCCTCTGTATATTATGGGGTTGCTTTGTATTGGTAGCTGAGAATCCAAAGCGGCGTTTGCAACTGCAATTGCAAAAGTCTCGTGTTCGGAAGCCATTTTGCTTCACGCCAACCACAAAACTCACAAGCTTCTCCTTCCCTATGCGGCGCCCCTCTATTATTCCTCTCCGCCAGGTTTGCTGATGTCCTCTATCTCCGATTCTATTATTCTTTGGCCGGGGGGGCTCCTGAGCAGGCTCCTGAGACACCGATAATTGTTGAAGATTGCAGCAAAATCTCATCTTCATCTTTCATGACACAGATGTTGAACTGAGCAGCCTACCTATCCTTGAGGAGGAATTAGTATAAACTGTTAAGTTACTGAAGGGCATAAGAAAAGCGGTACCAATTGTGACACAAAATGTGGTATTTCTCAAAGAATGTGGTTCCCCTCAGTCTTCCTCAGGTCTTCCGCGACTGTACCTGGAGAAGCCCTAAGAATATCCCCCCTTCTATCTAGATCGCTTCTGATCGCCGAACTGCCCGGGATCGGGATATGGAATATCTACGAAGACGGTTGATAAATACATAAGTATTTCATGTCGACGATATAAGTAACAATAAATATTGAAGAAGAACCACTAGATACAGCTATTTCATTGCCGTAATAAGAGTAGACCACGTATAAATAACAGGACCAATAAGTAAAAGTGATAAAGTCGAGGGAAGATTTGTTTGAACAACGGACACAAGTCATCTAAGTACACCTCACACACACAAATATCAAGAATAATTTTAGATTCCAAAAAAGATACAATTCAAAACAATACGTAACACAAAATGGCACGCTCACTCACCTGGGATGAATCCACCCTTAACGAATGCGACGACGGAACAATCTGCGAGAACAGATCAACCTGCGTCCGTCACCCCTACAAGGAAGGCAAATACGTCTGCGACTGTCTCGCGGCAAGCAATGACATTTTCTTCGCGGGGTTGTACTGCGAACACAAGGCGACTGATTATTGTGGCAAATTTGGAAATAATAATCCGACGTTTTGTACTAATAATGGGACGTGTCGTAAGTCGGTGGGGAAGAATGAGGAGCATGTGGCATGCCAATGCCCGTCGGGGTATGTTGGTGATTATTGTCAATTCGTAGAGGGGAGTAAGCCAAGTGATTGGGAGTTGAATCACTTTATGAACCCTGTGTTGATGGGTACGGGTACTATTGTCTATAGCGGGGGGATGACAGATGGGGCCATTGCTGGTATTTCTATTGGCACCGTATTGGCAGCATTGCTTGTGATAACATTGGGCTTCATGTGGTGTGGTCGTATGAATAGTGCATGGAGTAGAAATGAAAAGGAAATGGACACAGGAGACGTCAACGGGGGAGCGAGAGGTTCTTCCGCTAATGGGAAGAATTTGCACAATTCAAAAAGGAATTCTACTAGTGCTTTTGTTGCAATGCCGGAAAACTTGGACGCTGATGGAGGTGTTTTGAAGGATGCTCTTGAGGGGATGGAAGATGTGGACTTGGATGAACCGAACTCGTTGGAATTGGTGGAGGAGACAGTGCCTACTGGAGAGCTTGCATAGAGGAGGGGGGCAGAGTAACTGAGGTACATATTAGGAGTATAGATTATCTATTGACTTGAGAAATTACTGACTGAGATTATAATCTTGGCTTTCTTTCTGCCTCAATTAGTAGGCATAAGACCAGATGCGATGCTGGCACCGATGTAGATCTCGCTCTGTATAAAATGAGATAAAGAATGGATGCCTATCTAGCTCTATCTGTATTGGAGTCAAAGGTTGCAGAGATACTTGGCGGAGAAAAGTTGTGGAAATGCTTAGACGTGAGGTAAAACGTGTATTTACCCTTTATGGTAGCGGGCGAGAAGTCAACATCTTCGCTTCCACACGCTTTGATGCCAAAGATGCCAGTGCTTGGCTTTTGATTATAGTGCGCTAGTGCGCGGCCGCACAAAATTGAAAGTTGCATTGGGGGCGGGTTTTACTAGAGCGGTTACTTAGTAAATCACTGTGACACCCTCAGTACCTGGATAAGTCCCGATGTGCGCAGTATGAAATGGCACTGGTTCCTACATAGAACCACGAGTGCGGGATTGGTGCGGGATGCGCACTAAAACGGCTATGAGAGCGCACATAATCAAAAGCCTAGCCAGTGCCAGTCAACTCAGACGAAGAACATGAAACAAGGGCATGGACTAAGTACATAAAAGTATGTATTGCCTTAAATCGACTGTCTAGAGTGATCATCAGGATGAAGTCTAAGACAGTGGCGTCGTTTCTAGCCGTTCTCGCAGTATTTCAGTGCGTTGGTGCTTTCCTCTTTCCGCTTCCAAAGCTTCAACGCACAGCTTCAAATCTGCTCATGTCGAGAACGTTGGCTCAGTCACCCGCCTCTAAAAAACTAGTTTTACCGCCCTCAGTAGAAGTGAAACTGTTAGAAAGACTTGGAAATGGAACATTTGGAGGGGTTCATCTGGCCGTAAACGAAGTTAGTGGTGAGAAGTTCATTGCAAAATGTGCTCGAGCTGCCACACATGATTCTCGTGCAAAAACAAATGCTGCGGCGTATTTGGATATTGAAGGATGTATCAACTCTAAATTGTGCCCGTTGAATAACAATAATAGTTCTGTAGATGCGACAAGTAGTTGCGGTAGGAAACACATTGCGCCTTATCTTGGGGAGGTTGAGATAGATGATACGAAGTACTTGATATGGGAAGCATCTGGTGAGTACACATTGGAAGATTATATAGAAATGGAAGATGGCTGGTTACAGTTGGCACAGGATTTAGGAATTGCTTTAGATAATAATGCTGCAGGTGACTACGAAAATAATGACCAGTCTGATAGTTATCAACGTGAATTACTACACAATCAACTGGCGGCTGAGGTGTTGCGGCAACTAATGGAAGGATTAGCTTACTGTCACTCTCGAGGAGTCTGTCATCGAGACGTAAAGCCTGCCAATATATTAGTTGATCCAGTAACGCATACACTTCGACTGATCGACTTTGGCAGTGCATGCGATATGAGCTCTTGGTCACCCAAGAAGCTTGGATACAGAGGAGAGGACAAAGGCCCGCGGAGCATTCTCTACTGTCCCCCAGAAGAATTTGTGAATCCCGAGAGTCCGTATGCATTTGATGTTTACTCTTGTGCAATAACTTGGCTTCGAACAATGCTATCGGATGACAAATCTGAAGATGGTGAGTCAGAAAATAACGCATCTGAAGATAGTGAATATCCATATGGGCTAGCAGACGAAGATCATCTTTTCCAGTGGAGGATAGCCGTAAGAGACTTTGGTCACAACCTTGTCTCGTGGGAGGAGTGGGCAACTTTGCACGGAAGGCTTCCGTTTGGTTGGAATTCCCTGTTTGGAAAATCCAGACAGGGGATTCAATCTCTACGACTGCTATCCAATATGATGAGTTACCATCCAGATCATCGCATGAGCGCATCTGAAGCTCTACTGTGTCCTTATTTGAATCCTGGCTGCGATGCTGAGGCCCCAGAATTGCCTCCTGCAATGCCTTGGTCAATCATGTCGCATATTCAACGTTGGAAGAAGGACAAGCAGGTTCACTCGTGGCAAGACGAAGAGTGTAATATCGATGACTTGTTCACAAAAGTTGTAGCAGTAGAAGTGAATGCTACAGATCTGAATGGAAGACTTCAAAGTGGCAACAAGGGCATCGAAGTTATTGGTGGGAGCGAGCAAGATTTCTGGCGCGATGGCGATGTATTGCTAGCAATCGGTTCAATTGATGTAGAAACGGCGTCATTAGAACATGTCGAAGAGTTAATTGAGCAATGGCCACGGGAACAACTTATTCCACTGCTTCTTGTGAGAGACTCGGTTTGATAGATGATCTTCAACCTGAACTTCATTCTAGAACCCTGTCAAATACACCGAGCATTTTTATCATGATGCTAGGCGCGGGAATCCATCAGATAAGTAAAGTAAGATCACACAGAAAATACGGGCATTATGTAAGATATTGAATGCAGTTATCAACCCCTACAATTTGTCACTTGGATGAGATCATAAAGTTGGCTTTTTAGTCGCCCCGAAACCTCTACCTAGAGAATGGGGGTTTGGACCATGGATCAGCATTAACACGTTGACGCTTCTTCTTTGTAATATGCTGAGGCGGTTTCTTCTGTTGAGGCGCTGATTCTATTGAACTCACAGAATGCCTGCCTTGTGGCTGACTATATGGAAATCCACGACTCTGCAATAGATTATGCGGAGGTATTCTGTCCTGCTGAGGTTCTGATTCGTTTGAACTCGCAGAATGTTTGACATGTGGCTGACTATTTGGAAATCCATGTCCCTGCGATAGCGAATGAGTCACTGCAAAAATATTTCTCTGCATCACCCCTTTCTCAGTAGTGGTTTGGCCCACCGCCGTATTTCTCTTCAATGCACTATTCTCTGCTCTTAGTTGACATACCAACTGTATTAGATGAGCATTTTGACCTTTAAGGTCGGTGTTCACTGCCACCAACTGTTCAAGCATCATTTTCATCGATTCATTGGCTGCCTCAAGCTGGGTCATCTTAAGTTTGTCTGCAGTTGAAGTTGAGGTGCTGCTGCTCAATTTAAGGAGTAGTGAAGCAGGCAAATACGGAATGTTGCTGGGCGGATTGATGAGTGAATGTCCCATTGGAAAGTTTGAGGTTGTATCCACTGGTTTTGGTACTGGTCCTCCTTTTGCTGCCGCTGCGTTAGCCTGATGCAAGAGAGCCAAGTCTGTTGCCGTAGCTGCTACAGATGACGATGGTTGCTGAGGGTGTTCCCTATACATCCTCTGCGTGTAATCAACCGCTTGGTGAAAACAATTAAATAATGGATGGGTTGTTAGGATTTGGATAGAGCGAAGAGTTATTTGAACATGCATATCAAAGATGCGGATTACTTACGATAAATATTCGCATTATCGTGGTGTTCCGTGTAAACTTCCTCAGCCACACGTCCGTCTTTACTCGCCGCACCTCTCTCTACCGACCTATTACGTTGCTTATGAATGGCATTGGGTCTGACGCTATCAAATGTCTTCGCCAACATTACTTCTTGCCTTTTGTTGCTCTCATCCTCACCCTCACGAGACAAATCTGTGAGCTCCTTCTCCTCTTCTTGTGCCTTGGTATCTTGGGCAAGAAGCTGCTCCCGAACAATGATTCGGCCGTCCTCGGTCAAACTTTCAAATAGTTTCTTTGAGAGATCATCACACTCCTTCCAACTTGAGCTGATAATCTTAGACATGTCGAGGAAACTGAGGCCGTGATTGAACTTCGTCTTGCGATGAACACGCCTGGTGTTTTCGCCCTGGTACTTGGGCGTCAATTTATCTTCCAGATCGGCTCGGATGCGGTCTGAGCGGAATTTTTCTAGCCCATCATCGGGTATGACCGAGGCGGCTTCCGGGTTAACAAATTCGAGGCCGGGTTTGCAATTGACAATGCTCTTTATGGTTTCTTTGTCTGGATCCGCTTCTTTGCAAGCGCGGAGAATTTGCTGCCGCTTGAACCGGAAGAAGAGGTTGTAGGCCGAGAGGGGACGGGTGAGGGGCTTGTTCTTCTCCTTGGCCTTTGGCTTTTGACTGTTGCTTTGGGGGATTACGTTCATTTGATGCCGTATTATGAGCTGGTTGGGTAAATTAGATGGATCGTAAAGTCGATCTCTAGACTCCAGAGAGATAGGTATCTACTTAACACTAGCAAGACGTTGAAGTTGTATCGTAAATAAACGCGAGGGAAAAATAATGCAAAAAGGAACTTGAAAGCCGTGTTCGTTCGTGCTTTCACGATCTTTTGACATGTCATTGGCATTCCCGTTCTTTCTCGAGAGAGAGAGAAAGAGATGCTGTCTCTCATGCTCTCCTTGGAAAGGTAAAACGGGCAGATAGCAATACAATAATTTAGTTACTACTCTCTATGCCCAGGGTCAACAGAGAAAGGTGAAGTTAAACCAGGAAGGGCGCGGGCCGAGTCCGAAGGCGCCTGGGGGCTGTGCCTAAGTGAAAGGCAAAGGTAAAGTACTAGGAGTAAGTAGGTACATATATCGAACAGGTCATTTCCAATATTGCTTAAGAAACCATTAATTCAGCATCGATACTACTCCCTATATATCCATTTCTCGCTGCTTATTGGATCTTCCACTTTCCTACGTTAACTCCATATGCCGGCTCCCATACGGATCTCTATAATCAGGCGTTGCCATGTAATGACCTCCACTTGGACGCCCACCTCCAATGATATACTTAAATGGTATAAGCAAAATCTTGAGGATGCATCCAATCACAGTGATTACAAGGCGACAAAGGCTGGCGCAGATACCATCTGGATTTTCTGACATTTGGTAAGCAGTGTATATCATGAGTATCATGAAGACGAAGCTCAGCCAGCCTCCTACCTTCTTCACTTCTTCTTCAACCTCTTCTTCCCACTCTTCCATTGATTCGCCGTTGGTTCCTGTTGCTCCTGCAGCATTTGGCTTTTGTTTCCCATCCTCAAATGCTTCTGCCTCGGTCTTTTGTTCATTGATTACTGGGTCAAGAGAGTCGTCAGTTGGTTCTACGTACGCCATTGTTGGTTTGGAGGTTGGAAGTGACGGCGCGGGGACTGTTGATATTGATTCATCTTCAGCAGCTTCCGTCGCCGTGGTTGTTGTTGCTGATGAGGTTGTACTTTGAGTCGTCGTTTCAGATGCAGCTGTGGTTGTACTTTCATCCTTGTCTTCGTCTCCCTCTTCTTCAATTGATCCTTCAGCAGGAGCTACATCAGCGTCGTTTTCATCATCACCAGTTTTCTCCTCCGCAATTATCTTATCTCTATCCGGTCCATCGTCCATGTTGCTTGGTTCACTATGAGCTTCCTTCACCTCAGGCGAGACAACTTCCATCTCATCATTTTTTACAGTTGCATTGTTTGTTGTTCCGTTCGTTTCATTATTGTATTGAGTCAGATCCATTGTTAGTGCTGGGTCAAGGATTAGATCTCCTCCCAGATCTCCCACTCCCGCAGTTGCATTGTTTAATTCAGAGACCAACTCTTCCTCCACTATAAAGAAAAAAGAGGAGAAATGATGAACATGAGTGTCTGAAAAATAAAAAACAAAAAAACAATTGAAAAACGAAGTAAACGCTGCAAAAACACAAACTCACAAGCATTCTCAATGATCTGAATTCCCTCCTCAACCTCCTTCTTCCCCTCCTCAAACGCTCCATCATCATCCTCATCCTCTATAAACTTCTCAATCGTTTCCATCTCTTGAATCTTCTCCTCAATCATAGAAGAGTTACCCACCGCCTCCTTCACAATGTCCCCAAGAAGCTCTTCCTCTCCCTGCTTCAATCCCTCTATATAATCTGCCTTCATTGAGGCAGCATTGACATCCCCATCATCATCTTCATTCTCAATTTCTTCAATAGTGTCCTTCATCTGACCAATTTCTTCCGCCAGTAACAAATCTTGGACTGTGGCATCATCATTTATCCCCTCTTCATCATCAGTATAGGCGAATTCATCATCCAAGTCACCCTCCTCTTCCATAATCTCTTCAATTAATTCATACTCCTCCTCTTCCAATTGTTCAAATTCTCCTGAGTGTGTCCCATCTTGATCTAATGCGGCGAGTTCATCGATTACCTCATCTAATTCTTGAAGTTTATCATCTTCCATTGTGGCAGTGTCAAATGATTCTGCTAATGGCTTTTTGTGCCCCGACTCACCCTCCTCTTCTTTCATAATCTCTCCGATTAATTCAAATTCCGTCTCTTCCAATACTTCCATTTCTCCCGTATTAGTTTGATTTAATGCGGCGAGTTCATCGATTACCTCATCTAATTCTTGAAGTTTATCGTCTTCCATTGCCTCATCATCTCCCGCAGTAGCAGTATCTTGTTTGGTTTCGGGTGGTGATGGTGGTTGGTTTTGTTTCGTTTCTTGCTGCTTTGCCTTGGAAGTGTGTTTTGCCTCTGTGGCAATTTCTTCTTGTTGTTCGTGCTCTTTTTCAATTGGAGCAGCGGCGGCGGTGGCATTGGTGGCGGATGTTTCAGCCGTCGCATCTGTTGCCGAATCGTGTGTTTGTTTTGCATTGGAATCCGCTGCCTGATCTTGTTTGTGTTTATTTTTATGTTTCGTCGTTGCAGCGGTGGTTGTAGCTGTGACGGCGGCGGCGGACTCCTTCTCATCGATTAGAACTTCAGCTGTCTTGGCTATATTGGCAGCAAAATCATCATCGTCATCTTCTCCTACAACTGGTGGTGATGGTGTAGCTTTTGTTTTATGCTTATTTAATTGCCGACGATGAGCCCCACTCCCACGCAATAACGAAGCTGATTTTATTTTTGAGCCGTTACCACCGCCGACAATGTCGCTTCTGAGGGACGACAAAGCCGATGATGACGATGATGCCGACGTCAGTAGGAGCGTGGTAACTATGAGTATTAGACGCAGCATTTTGCTGACTGCAGCTGGGCTTCTATTTGTGGGATTGGCTTATGGCGAATGGAGAAGATGGTGTTTTCGTTTTCGTTTTTGAGCTTGGATCTTTATTTTTATTTTGTTGGTCATTGTTGCCACGTGAAAATCTGGTACAAAGCAACGTAGGAATTACATTCATTGGTGGATAGGCTCTCGCTTTTCTGAACTCGTGAACAAAAAACATTTCGAAGGTTTAATTTAAAGAAATGACGATAGTGTTACAAGGTATTCAAATGGGTGCTTTAGTCTTAAGGAAACTATTTACTCAATCACCGTTTACACTGTATATTTCTATATGCTCAAAAATCTTAAAAATGATACATTTAAAGTATGTAACATTAGATACCACTCAAACGAGACACCTGGTTTTACTCTTTCATCATCCCAAACAGTTCTTTTGTGAATTATTATAAAAATTTGAGCGGAAGCAGACCTTTATTGTGGTTGTGGCAGTGTTCTCGACCTTAGTGCTTGTTCAGACGTAGGTAACCCAGGAGGTTGAGGTGTCATCTACTTTGTACCTTCTCTCCTTGTCATGATTAGCCGCAGCAGGCTCCCGCCTCAATAAGAGTGTGAATTGTTCTATTGGAAGAGTAGTTCCACCATTGGAAGTGGTGTTTATGTATTCTCTACTCAAGGTTCCAATGTCCAGTGGTACAAGATTGACGACATCCATCAGCACATCAATCACCCGATCCTTAGAATCCTCCATCGCAGCCCGCTTATGTGCAGCGTATTTGACGTGCCCCTAACTCGTCATTCCCTTTCTAAGCGGTTCCATGAAAGAGCTTCTTTCAAGTTCAGTGATTACTACATCTTTCTTCATCTAGCTCACCATCGCAATGTACTCCCTCATCCTCCGACGCATTCAAGCATCCGCCAATCTCTTTCGCGCATTTTCAACCTTCCAACTCCAGGAGAAGTTTGGGTAGCCACGCCACCATGATTCTCCTTACTCTGGCAAGAATCAAAAACTTTATGAATCGCTCCGCCCGGGTGTTGTCTACTCAACCAGTGAGCATTTCTCTACGTTCTTCCGCACTACTCATTCGCTCGCTTGACTCCTTCGATCTCGTCGATGATTACAACACAGATATTCACTCCCTCCCTCCTCTGCAGTTGTTCAAAGGAGTCGCCTTATCCTGCAACCCACACGAAAAGTGACAACAAACTCATCTGCAAACACGTCAATCCCATCAGATCCCTCAATATCCGATAGCTACCACAAAAATCATCTCTCTCACTGGCATCGT
>JALLBH010000608.1:0-15919 GCA_036940005.1 Skeletonema menzelii
CAGCACCACCAGTGTTGACAGTAAGGCACATGCAGCATTATGGTGACTTGGATTTACTAGTTAGTTCGCTGGTCAAACATATGAGATGGCTTGTGTTTTTAGAAGCAAACTTTGAACAGGGGATGTTGGAGAAGGGTTATGACAAAGAATTAAATGATTACCCGGGTCAGAAAAGTGGGCTAGGAGACTGGCTTGGCATGAGACCTCGTGACACGTATATTACTCATGCTGGGTTTTACATGGCAGCTGCACGTTGCCTTGCTTACATCTCACACAAAGTTGGGATTGAAGCCTTAGGCCCTGAGCAAAAGGGAATGGCGAAGGCGAAAGTGATACAAGATCGGATAGCCTATCTTTATCTGAAAAATGGCAAGGACAACTTTGATTTTCCACATGGCAAGGCGAGGCATAGCCCTGGTCCAGAAATGGGTCTCTTTGCAAGGATCGTGCCAGGGGAGAAGAGATGCGTAGTTTTTGAGAATTGGTTCAAGCGAGAAGGCAGCATTTGGCCAGGTGATGAAGAAAAGAGATTTTTGGATGAGCTGTCAGACGAGGATACACAATTCTTGCTTGATAGAGGAGAACTGAAAAGGGCTAAACGCAGGGGGAATCGATTAATGATGACTTGGTCCATGTGGGAAGGGTTTCACGAAGGAATTTTTGCTCTGCGGTATTCTTTGAGTACTCTCTCTGAGAATGGCTATCATCACATTGCACTGAGGAAAGCAACTGGCACCGGCATGGCTACTTTTGAATATCTCCTGAGGCACAATGCGACTACTATGTGGGAATCGTGGTGGCGTTCAGAGGATTTGTACTCAAGAAATCATCCAATGCTTGGCGCCAGCGCAGAGTGGATGTCCTCGGCTGTGGCTGGTGTATCTGTTCACCCTACGACAGTAGGCGGTAGACAAGTTTTGTTTTGGCCGCGTTTTCCCAAATCAGCTAGATCATTGGAATATGCGTCTGCAATTCAAGGAACACCAGTGGGAGATTTCGCAATAGCTTGGCGCTTTGAGAATCTCCCGGAGGACAGAAACGAGTATGATTCAGCTCTCGTCACTGTACGCATTCGATTATTAGTGCCACCAGGTGGCAAGGGTGTGTTGCGCCCACCTTCTCATGCAGTAAAGAGGTTTTCAATAAAATACGCATTATCAATGCCTGATTTGCTTGGAGCAAAGTCGGCTGCAGACGATGAATGTATCAATCGCAGAGAGGCGCGCTTGGGGTTCCCCTATTCTTGGGAGTATGATAGAATCAATAGCCGATGGTACCGTCTTCGCAGTAGCAAGAGTATTGGTACTCCGTGCTTGAGTTTTCTTTTTCATCCGATGCTCAACGACATATCATGGAGTAGAAGCAGAGATATTACTCAAACTTTTACTGAGGGAATCGATGAAGTTATCGCTCCAGGTTTGTATGAAGTAACCATAGGTAAGTGGCAGCTTGAGAAGGAAGTCGAAAGCGCCGAGGGTAGGACCGGTAACTTATATGAATACGTCAAGAAAAACGGCAGCCCGTATTGCCGCGATGAAAACTCGTTCGAGTGGGATATTAATGATGCAACACATATCATATGATACAAATAATACTTAATAAAACAGTACATACTAAATTTTTACGTGGTTACCTTCGCTTTTGCTTCACTCTTCTAGATTGTGCCGCTTTTTGCTTCCTTTTCCAATCAGAGGTAAGCTGTTCGCGCTCTTTCTGCCACTGATTTTGGTTCTCTTCATCTTGTTTCATGGCATCAAGGTCTTTTAGGATCTTGGGTCCTTCGTTCAAGCTGAAGAACAAGTTCTCGTAGTCATCTAGATCACTTTCGGGGAATGTTAGTCCAACTCTTCTCACTCGCTCTGTCACTGGTGCTCTCTTTTCTTCGACGCCCACTTCAGCATCTTCTGAAGTTACCGGTGGACTATGCATCGTTGGGTCTTTAACTACCATGGGCTCATCACTGACATTGAAGCCAAATGCAAAAGAAGCGCTTTGGTTCTTCTGCTCACTTGTTGCTTTTGTTGGGACTTGAAACCCAAAAGAGAATCCCCCAGCTGCGCTTGTGCTTGTTTGCTGACGTGATTGCTTGAAAACATTTTCTAGCTCATCTTGTTCATAAACATCCTCTTTACTTTCTTCTATGACCCCAATCGCCGGCAGCTTTTCTGTGTCCTTCGTCGTAGTCATCTCCTCTTCTTCGTCAGCACTGAGAGACTCGGTGCTTTCGCTTGAAACTGAAGCATCTTCAGCAGGAGAGGGTTCTTCGTTTTTCTCGTCTTCTTGTTTATCTTCCTCGATTTCTTTCTCTGGCTGGATAATTTTTGTCTCTGCTTTCTCAATTTTGTTAGCCGTGTCTTTGGTAGGATCATAACGTTGCATTATTTCTACAGCCGCAAATTTCTGCTTTTCCTTGGCATCTTCGCTTCTGTTACCACCATTGTTAGCATCTGCAAGTGGTTTGTTATCAAAATGATCTCCTGGGAAGAGCTTTGAGAGAATATTTATGTTGGAAGAGATATCGTCCTCTAGACCAATATCCATCGACTCGTCGAAGGCTACGTTTTCTGAGTCCACACCCTCGGTGTCATCGTTACTAGGATCAAAATCAAAGTCGTCTGCACCAAAAGCAAATTCGTCTGCGACTACAGCTTTTGTGTACTCAGCCCCGGCTCTCAAGTTATTGGTTCTAGTCGGCTTCGATAAGTGCTTGTCAATAGATTCATCGTCGGTATCCGCATCCTCATCTCTAACTTCTGCTTCTCCACTTTCACTGCTCGTATTGTTGTCATCAGAAGCATCAGAGATGCCATCTACCTCGTCTTCCTCGTCTGACCACATGTATGCCTTTTGGTTTTGACCATCCCCGCTTACTGATGAATCATCAGAATCAGAAGACGAAGAAGTGGACTCATCACTCTCTGTAACATCTTCAGTAACACCTTTCGAAGCATCCGAGTTATCGTCTGATACCAAATCAGTCGCCTCTATTGAGTCAAAGCGTATATGTATTCCTCTATTGAGAAAGATGAGCGACCGCAAATCATTACTTTCGGTAGGAGCAGGCTCTTTATTGCCTTTCCCGCCAGCCCAAGATCTTCGTTCTTGCTTCCTTCTCTCGATTAAATTCTTCCTTTGTGATTCACGCTTATTGATCATACGTTTACGAAGAGAGGCAAAGTCATCCCATCCCTCTGTTGATCCATTACCTAAATGCAACTGCCGAGGATGAGTATCAACGAGGAATGCTTCTGCACCAAACCGTTGACGGATTCGAAGTCTACGCTTATTTTTTATTTCATTCTTTGCTCCGTCTTCATCAACATTGTCATCCTCTTCTTTGGCCTGTGGCTCTTTAATCTCGGCAGAGAGTGAAGCTGCCAGTGCTTTTGCTTTCGCTTCTCTTTCCTCACGTTCTTGTTCTAGGCGTTTTAGAAAATGAGGCTTTGCTTCCTCCACTCGTAAGCTGCATCCTTTCCATTTTGTATTGTGATACTGCTTCGCCAGCAGAGCCAGTGCAGAAGTTGATGTTGCACCTGTAGATCGGGCCTCGATATAAAAGAATTTCCGAGTGTCAACTAAATCACCATCTTCATCTATAACTCTATGTTTTGGATTGTATATCGGTACGTCGGATGGGCAAGTTCCATCACCTCGGTTTTTGATGGCAACATCATTGATGGAAGTGATTTCTACATCTTTTACAGCACGAAGACGTGACGCTACCAGATCGACAGTTAGACCACGTTGAGGGTCGAGACCTCCTATATAGATTCGTTGTGCTTTATTGCTTTCTTCCATAGTTTGGGGTGCTTGCATGCATCGACTGACGCTACTACTTCTAATTTGGTACTTGTTGATCGGCTATTTTTTGTGGGTTTACGTGAGGGTCGCGTCGGTGAGGGTCTTTGTGGTGCGAGGTGCGAGCCCCTCCATTTGGCGCCAAATCAGTACGTAGGTAGGAGTACTTCCTTGCCGGTGTACCATGGTAGCCATCTCTAAATATGGTACAACGTACATACCTAAGTTTGTACAAAAGTCACACAAGAGTTGCATGTGGTATCGTATCTTGGGGGATGGGGGGCAAAGCGCGTTCTTTATTTTCCCTCAGTGCTAGCTATTCGGGTTCTGGTTGGGTTAGCCCCCGTGCGCGAGAACTTTTTCATCTTCTTCGATCTCACAATCCACCCCACCCGCAATCACATATCACATGACACAACATGACATTGACATACATGCACCATGAAAACATAAAAGCAATGACAGTTCAATATTATAATCAACCAACAATCAGGCGGCGGAGACGACAACAGGACAAGCACGAGGCGGCGGTACCATCAAAGGTTAGTTCTTTCAATATTATTATTTTTACTTTGGCAAACAGAGGGGAGCAGCGGAAGAAGAGAATCACAGGATGTCGTAATTTTTTTGGACAAGTTAATGGCCGGTGATGCTGGTCGCCCTCTACTTTGGTGGTTGTAGAGTGCTCGTCTGCCTCGAAATTGTGGTTTTTATGGTGTGTTGAGGATCGCGTAGCTGGCGCCCGGGTTATTGCACGAAATAGCTTGCACGTCACTTCCAGGATGAATCAACCGTCATAAAAAGCATCCTTCGATCACGAGAAACGTCCCCCTTCAAACATTTTATGCATCATGTGATTCTCTGTTGATGGCGATTAAGACCATACATTTTTGTCTATTATCAATGCCGCGTCATTATCTAACCATCCATGTGATTCATTCTTTGTCCTTCCATTATATAAAGGCAGATAAGAACGATACCTCTTGCTAAAATCGATACATCTCTTATTTCTTATTGATCGAAAGCAACAGTTTCAGCAAGGGAACATGGGACTCGATTGGAAGCTTGTACACTTAACCAATGAGAATATCTTTTACGGTAGTCTCGACTGGCACAGGGGATCCCACCTCCTCCTCCACGTGAGGGGGTGGTGGGGAAGACGAAGAGCAGCACATCCCCAGGATCCCAACAGATTGGGACTTCTCCCATCTAGATAATATTCTCGAGCCTTTACTCCAAAAAAATCCTTGTAACGATGTGTATCTATATGGCAGCGTTGAGAGTGCTTACGATTCTTCTCGTCCTTGGGCTGATGTTGCAGTTGCAGATCAAGCTCCAGTTCTCGTTGCCATCACCCTCCCAGCCGGCCGAGTGCCTACTCGTACAGTTGGAAGAGTAAACAATCAAACAACGGAGGACAATCTCATCAGCTTTGAAGGTCTCAAATTAACTTGGGTCACTGCTCCTTCCTTCGGTGGGAGAGTGCACTATCTCGTGTGCAGTGCTGATACAACAGCAATTCCCGATGATGAGGAGATGAGACGCAAAAGCATCAACGCCGTAGCCTCTTTGTGGTGACTCCTCGTGAAATAGAGAGAGAGATGCCCAAGGAAGATGTAAAGTTGACCATGTAACGTTCAGTCTCACTAACGAAGAATTGAGCAGGTGAGTAAGCAGTGTCGCGACTTCATTAGTATCCAATCTATTTGTGTCTCGTCACCATTTTTGCAGGCTGCTCAGAGAGCAATGCAGGAAAGTCAAGAACAACGGAACAGCGACTCATTTGTTCTTTAATGAGGATTTAAACGAAAACAGGTAGCGAAATATTAAAATAACTCAACGCTCAAATTGACTCTTATCAGACAACATACAAAGCTGTATCATCGTTGCTGCAGATAAAGTCTGCATGATCCAAGTGCATTTCCTTCCATACTAGTTTGATAGCATCAAAGATGTTTCCTTCTATACCATTCGCGCAAAGTATAATGGACCACTAGAAGCTTCTGATTGCCATATTGCAGGCGTTGCATACGATTAGGACGCAAGATGTGGCGCTCGTGGCCCTCCCAAATGGGGGCTCATCAGGTCAGCTATGTAGTTGTAGCGCAGCGGATACGGGTGCAGCTTGTTTGCGCCGAAGATATTTCCTTCTATACTATCCGGGACCTTCGTGCTTCTCGGGCCATCCACTCTCATCTATGCCTAAATACCAACTGATGGATATGTTCAAACAATCAAAACTCCAACTTACTATACAATTATTGAAAGCTATTTGCTTCAGTTTCAGCCTCGACTTCGACCTCCGAAGTTTCTTCATCCAGCGGAAGATCACAGCTCCCGTGCACATAACTCTCAAGTGCATCAGCAAACTTTCCAATCACTCTCTTGTTGATCTTCATTTCTTCAACTAACCCAGCTTCGGGATGGTAGATGTGGCCGAATGGGACCGAAGGGACGCCAAGTCCCTCGTGTATGTACGCAGTCTCCTTCGTCAGTGGCACATCCACAAACTTTACATTTGGTGAGTGCCTCGAGACTAGTTTCTTGAAATGCGGGTAAGATGCCTTGCATGACTTGCACCATGGAGCAAAGAAGCGGACAGCTACTATTCGATCTGGCTCGTCGACTACAAATTTTTTGTAGTCTTGTATTGTGTCTATCAGTTGGACTGATTCCACAGGTCTATCATCTTCCTTAGGCCGCTTGAACAGTTTTGGAACAAAGCCGCCAACTACCTGTTTCCATTCCTTTGAATCTTCATGGGAGTCTTTGTCTTTTTCGCGTTCTTCTTCTATTGGCCTCATCGGCGTCTCAATCGATGAGTGTAAAGGAGAGACTCTGGGGCGATGATGACTTCGTATTATCGATTTTCCAGCAAACGATTGGTGACGGGAGGTGATGCTACCGTAGCGGTGCTTGCAAGGTGGTCTCAGAGACGGAGATGAGGAAAAAGATGCCGATTCATTGATGGAAAGGATGAGTGCCAACAAGAAGCCTGCCCGGGAGACTATGGTAGCCATGGTGAAATTTGAATTTAAATGTTCGCTGCAACAATTTATGTCTTGTGGTTGATTAAAGGGCCCCGATGATAATATCTTTGATGTATCTGCCGTTCGGTGGAATGAGTTCGTAGACTATGTTGTACTATTCGTACAGATTCGTATGGTGATTTATGGCCAGTTGACAGCGTGTGGAGTGTGGAATGATCGTTCCTTTGTGGAGTTCTTTCTGTCGCAGTCAGTGGTGGACCACGAGCTCCGGAGCAGGCTCCACGTTGTTGCGCGTCTTGATTCTGATGACGCGGGGCAATTCTTCGGTGCTGAGTTCGGATGTCAAGAAGTTGATTTTACTGAAGGGAGTCTTCGAATGAAGGCAATTCGTGACGTCAGCAAATCGATCTCCTCCGTCAGCAACATCCTCGTGCGTGCCTCGATCGTGGCGTGTCCATCCTCTCGCGCGCGTTTATGTTGATTGGATGGCATGGGTGCTCGTTGAAATCTTTGCAATCATACGACTGTCGCCCCATAAAATATTAATTGCTACCAATTAATCGGAGGATACATACAATTCAAATAGCCATCATCATGTTTGCCACAGCGTCTCGTCGCGTCTTTCAAAATGTAGCATCCGCTTCGGCCTGCACTAACAATCTTACTGCCTTCTTCCCAGTGCGATGCATGTCATCAATACCATCAACTATGAAGGTGAGCGAAACAAGGACTTAGAACTTCTACGACTCATTTCTGTGTGGGTACCTTTATGTCAGAGATGTTGTCGGGGGAAAAAACATCAACAAATAATTTCATGCGTTCATACTTGCGACAGAGCGCCATCAAACCCTCATATTCCATTGTCTGTGAATCGTCTCAAGTTGAGGATATGGTTGTAGCCATGTATTACACATGGTTCCCGCGTTCTCCTTGAGATGTTGTTCCGGACGCATGGTGGTTTAGGAGATCAATGATGGTAGAACTCTTACTAATGGGCGCTAGAGAAAACCCGGGTGGCTGATTTGAGTGTGCCTTTTTGTCTGTCTTCGATGTGATTTTGGGCACAATAACAGCCTACGCACATGTTTTATTCATTCATGGCTTCATGATTTTTGCTAACTACAGTTATTGTTGTTTTTCCTATTTTACAATACGCAACAACTCAAACATAAAGGCTGCTGTTGTCAGAGAAGTTGGTGATGCACATGCTCTCAAGGTTGAGACCGATTTCCCCACTCCTGAACTCAAAGCTGGAGGAGTTATTGTAAAGAATCAATTTGCTGGAATTAACTTTATTGACACATACCATCGCAAAGGGCTTTATCCCAGAGATCTTCCATTCGTTGGTGGACAAGAAGGAGGTGGGACTGTTGCAGCTGTGTCTGATGAGGCTGCTGCCCAGGGAATCAAAGTCGGGGATCCTGTAGCATATTCTGTCTTTGGATCATATGCTCAATACACTGCTGTGCCAGCTGCCAAGCTTCTTCCAGTTCCTGACGGAGTTGGTTTAGATGTTGCAACTTCTTGTGTTGTGCAGGGATTGACTGCTCATTATTTGACAAGTTCGGCACATGCAGATCTAATTAAGGAGGGTGAGTGGTGTCTCATCCATGGAGTTGGCGGCGGAACATGTCAGTGGGCAGCACAAATGGCGAAACTTAGGGGATTCAAAGTGATTGGAACTTGTTCCAAGGGAAAGTCAGATATTGCCAAAACTCTTGGATGTGATGAGTTGATTGTTCTCGATGAAGTTCCTGGAGCATCATATGAGGACTATGAGTCTGTTGATATTGTCTCGCGCGTGATGGAAGTGACCGATGGAAAAGGTTGCAAAGCTGTTATTGATGGTATTGGAAAGTCTACCGTTGATATCAGTATCAACTCTTTGGCTCATCGTGGTATCTTCATCTCATTTGGAAATGCCAGTGGAGCAGTACCAGCCTTCCCTGTTTTACGTTTGATTGGCAAATCCGCATACGTCACTCGTCCCAAGCTTTTAGATTACACTGTTGACCGTGCTGAATTGGTATCGAGAGCGGACGAAATCTTTGGATGGTTGAAGGACGGGAAGCTGAATGTAAGTGTGGATTGCGCGTTCCCATTAGATGAGGCAGCCGAAGGACATCTCTATTTGGAAGCAGGCAAAAGTAAGGGGAAAGTCCTGTACAAAATTGACTAATGCTTTAATCATTTAATTGCAAATGTATTATCATTTCTGTATGTACATACTTCCATCTTCATCTTCTCACAGCATAATATGTACAACTGCAGTGCATAAAACTTCCTAGGAGTAATAGGTAGGTACTCCTAAGTATAAGTATCTTGCTACATCATACATAGCTGACTCCCCTCGCTCTGTATGTACGTACATGAGGTACTTAAAACATTACGACGTACCTACAGGTATCTGGCTTCAAAAAAATAAATGAAAGATCTTTTTCAACGACAAACGACAATGCCCAGATATCTATCTAAATGATGTGATATTTTGAAGCAGGTGCATCAGTCCTACTCAGATATCTCAACTACGACGTATTATCCAGCATTATCTACAATGAAGCTATCTTCCTTACTAGTTATTCTTGCTGCTGCTGGGCAATCTCACGCATGGACTCCTCGTCCGGCGACTTCGAATGTCATCACTAATGTCAATGGTGGCAAGAGGCACCAAGCAAAGACAGTAGCGGTGTCAGGTCCATTGTCAGTTAGAGGTGGGACCTCCTTGGAAATGACGCCAGCAAGTTCACTTGTAACTACTCTAGTCCCTCGCATCGGCATATTGACAAGTACTCTCCTCTATTTTTCTCCTTTCACTGCTGTCCGACAAGCAAGCACAAATGAATCACTCAATGATCTAAACCCTGTCCCTTTGGCGATTATGGCTGTGTCATCTCTTTGTTGGCTAGTATACGGATTATCTGTTAGAGACCCGTTCGTTACCCTCTCGAATGTACCCGGTTCAATTGCTAGTATCTGGTATGTCACTGCTGTGTTGCCATTGCTCAAAGGTGCACAGCTGCAAACTACTCAAAACATTGTTGTGGGACTATCTGCTCTCACAATCAACTTATGGACATGGTTAGCATTGACAAACAAATCGCTCGAACAAGTTAGCTCAGCATTGGGCTTGTTTGCTTCGGGTCTTTTTATTGTGTTGTCTGGAAGCCCGCTAAGTACCATCAAAACAGTTTTGTCCACAAAGAATTCGAAGTCCATTTTGACCCAGTTGACGTTCGCGCAGATTACCAACACAGCTTTATGGAGTGCATATGGGTTAGCAATTAAAGACAAGTTTGTGTACGGACCGAACATGACCGGCTTGGGGTTTGGCCTTATACAATTGGCGTTGAAACTCGTGTTTCCGTCCAAATAATGTTTATGTATTTACCTAGGATCAATTTCGGAGTATTTAACCGCGTAGGGACTATCTCATAAAGATATCGTCGAAAGAGCTGAGATAGACGCATTAATACCTAACTTTATCATTTATTTTTACACACCCTAAACTCCTGATTGAAATCATCATCTCTATCTTTAGTTGTCATGTTCTATTTCTGCCATGGAAACTTGAATCCTCCTTCTTTTGGTTTTGATTCGTCTTCTTCCTCGACCCATCCATTCTCGAAGTAAGGCATTTGCGTTTGTTTGCTGTTTCCATTCTCATCGACGAGATTATTAGCTTCTAGAGAGAACATCAACTTTCCAGTCTCCTTATCGACGCCCTGGAAGTCACCGAGGAATGGTGCTCCTGCACCTGCTGCAATCATTTGTAATAGACCCCCAGCGCTAATCTTTTTCTCTGGCTCGTCCTCTTTGGCAGGCTCATCACTCTTGGGTCCAAAACCGCTGGGCAATCCGAAGTGTAATTTAGTACCAGCACCCCATTGCACGCCCGGCACTCCTGGCGGGGCAAAGAATGCGGCTGCTTGACTGCAGCTCAGCGCAAGAAGAAGAAGAGAGGTAGCCTTCGCCATATTGACCGTCCTGTGTACAAAATAAGAGTATCTATGTAATGCATCTGCTTCAACGCTGAGCGGCGTGTTCTTCAGAGTTGGTTGAGAGGGTACCATATGGTAGGGGGGAGCGAGGTGGGAGGTGGCGTGTTGGTGCGCCGCCGCGCCATTTTCATTTGGCGATGAAGTTGTCGCTCACGCCACCAGCATCCAGCATTTTGTGATGAATCTTCATCTTCATCTCTTCATTATTATTTGATCTACTACTTGTCCATAACAACCATGGAATCCGCTTCTACTAGCAAAGCCGACGGCACTGTCGCCATCAGAAGCCATTATTTCAACTTCTCCATGTCAGCTGTCATCCAAGGATTTTCGTTATACTATTGCAAGGCAAAGTCTTACGTATACGATGCGCTGATTTTGGGCATGACTGAAGCTTGGTATAGATCCGTGTTGGAGAAGCTCCCAAACGGGTCTATCCTACTCGATGTTGGCATTGGCACAGGTGGTGCATTGTTGAGATGTACCGAACTATTAGTCAAAAAGGATTTGAAGGTCGTAGGGATTGATATCGATTCAGCTTATGTAGAAGCAGGACACGAAGCTATTTTACACGCTGGCATGGATGATCGAATCTCTATAAACGTAGTCAATGTTTATGAAGCCAAGGAGAAGGTGTTGGAACTTGTGAAGCAACTAGGAGGTACTGAAGATTCTGAAGGTAGATTTGTAGATGCTGTTTACTTTTCTGGATCTTTCTCATTGCTGCCAAATCCCGTGAAGGCATTGCAATTAGTGAGTGAGTTTGTCAAAGCAAAAGACGGTGAGAAGGGAAGCATTTTCATCACTCAGACGTATCAAAGGAAAACACCATTCTTCCTTCCATATATGAAGCCTTTGCTTAAGTACGTAACAACGATTGATTTTGGACAGCTGGTAACGGAGGAAGATATCTTGCGTACTTTCGAAGAGAGTCGTCTCGAAGTTGTTCAGCATGACGTTATCCCTGGAAGCGTGGATAACTCTTATCAGGCTGCATACTTGTCTGTTTTGAGATGAGCATTTTGATTAAAATAATTTTTTATATGTCAGTGACTGAATGACTACTGAACGATCACGAATTAAGCTGTCTCGTGGCTTCCTTAACGATGACTTCTGCTGCAAAGTCAACGTCTTCCGGTGTAGTATTTGGACCAACACTAAGGCGCAGGGTACCAACCGCAAACTCTGGTGGTACATTCATCGCTTTCAGGATTGCAGAGTATGACATTGAAGGTCCGGATGATGAATGACAAGCAGAACCTGCACTGCACGCAACAACTTCGCCTATGTCAGCAAGCAGCCTTCCACTTTGTACTCCTTTCAACCCGATGGATAGTGTATTAGGAAGTCTTTGATCTGCACTCAGAGGCCCATTGACACGGGCGATATCAGCTTGGCCGGTACTCTCTTTCAACCCAGTAGTGATCTGTTCCAGAAGCCTGCTTCGCATCTGTTGCATGTGCAAGGCATTACTTTCCCATCCAGCCTTGCCTCCGTGTTGCTCAAACAACATGTCAGCTGCACGGCCAATACCAGCAATGTATGGAACATTTTCCGTTCCACCTCTCCTGCCGCATTCTTGTCCACCACCCATCAATAGTACACTTCCTCCGTGTTCTGGGTTGACTCTCCCGTTCTCATTCAAGCAATTCGGCCGGATATAAAGTGCAGCGATTCCCTTGGGTGCACCAAACTTATGGCCAACGATTGTAACCATATCTGCGCCGGTTGTCTCCTCAGCCAAACCACGCAAATCAATCTTGCCTACCGCCTGGGCTGCATCTGTATGAAAGAGTATCTGTTTTTGTCTACAAATCTTGGCTATTTCGAATACTGGTTGAAGTGATCCAACTTCGTTATTCGCTGTCATGATTGTAACTAGAGCAGTGTTCTCTTGAATGGCATCAATGACATCCGCTAAAGATACTACACCAAACTCATCTACTGGAACTTCAGTAACTGTAATTTTGGGAGTCAAGCTGCCACTAATATAAGAATTCAGGCATTGTGTAATTGCAGGGTGTTCAATGTTTGTAGTCACAACATGAAGTAAACCATCTTTATTCGCTTTGTGGGTGGAAGATAATAGAGCCAACCGTATGGCAACGTTATTAGACTCTGTTCCACAACCAGTGAACATCATAGATGATGACTCGGCAACTGGCACTGACTGAATCAAACTCAAGAGCGATCTTCGTGCTTTGTTCACAGCAGATTTCGGTTCAGATCCAAAGTGGTGAGATGATGACGGATTGCCAAAATGGTCAGTGAGATAGGGCAACATCGTCTCCAACACTGGAGGATACACCGGAGTTGTCCCATTGTAGTCTAGATATACACATGTCTTCTGCTTCGCCTCCTCCATGATATTATTATCGGGAAGTAGAAGTAGTGAGTAAGTGATTAACAACAAAATGAGATATAGCTTTCGTTCCGGCCGTTGCTAACCTGATAACCGCAACCTGACTGACAACTGGTGATCTCCGCTCCATCCAGCCAGCTTCCAAGTATTTATTGCTTGGGGGGTACGATAATGTCTATACTCCTATTATCTCTCCATAGAGTATCTAGGAGCTAGGAGCTCCTATTGGAAAGATATCGTCGGTCCCAATAAAGGCGTCGTCCAACGTCCAACAATCTTTCAAAATTCAGCAGATATGTTGCCACAACATATCTAATAAACGATGCGTTCGTTCCTCTTATTACATTACACGCTAGTAGTAGTTGCTGCTTCTTCTTCTTCTCCCGGTGAGCTTTGGAAGGCAGCGAAAGCCGCAGTTACAGCTGCTGATGATGAAGGAGCAGACTGGACATCAGTAATACTCGATCGGTCGTCGAAGAACCAAGATGCGTATGTTTCGGCTTCTCCCCTGAGTGTTGCGGCAGTCTGTAGGGATGGTATTGCTTTAGTATCTCTGCACTTTGGTCTAGATTCAAACAATAGTGATGATGATGCACAAAATTCGAGGCTGAAGGAAGGTAACGAGCTTCTTGAAGCATTTAATGATCTACCCCTCTCATCACGGGGGCCACTACGCATTGAGCCAATACATGACAATGGAGCGACAACATACTCAATGATGTCAACTTGCTCCTTGCGAACGCCTCCGTCATTGGCACTTCTTACTGCTGGGTGGCGAACGGATGGTATGGCGCTATCCGATGCAGCACGAGAGCTAATGATGGAGGAGACTTCGCTCTACTGCTTACCTTTGAGTGTTACAATGGGCACAAGTACTGATAATGTTGATTCTACAATAAACAATTGTCACATTTCTCATTATGGACGAAGAATAGCCGATGGTCTATCATATTATATGGCAAAATGTGCCTTTTCAGAGGGAATACGGTCGTTATCAACAATTGGACTGTTGGCATGCAACGACTCTGCAGGAGGATGTCTTTATCTGGTTGATGCAACAGGATCGTACAGTGTTCGGGCCCACGCCATCGGTAATGGAGCATTGGCTATTCACAAACGTTTAGTGTTTGTTGATTTTGAAGCTATGACATGTTTTGAAGGTTTGCGAATGTTGCTGCGTATTATTGCTGAAGAAGGTGACTTGTTACCAACAGAGAATAACTCGCCGAATGCGGGTAATCAGAACAAACCAATTAGTGCGTGGACCATAGCACATAATCCTGGAGTAGAAATAGCTATCCTGCGAAGTGGTGAGGATCGGATGAGACGTATTAGGCTGTCATCATTGTTTACAACGGCAGACAATCTACTCGAAGAGCCAGAAAAATTAATACGATAATAATTTAAGCACTTTCACTTTATATCTTGTTTTTTATCAGGTTCTTGTTGATTACATTTGCCACTGCTACTAAATCTTCATCGTTCCATACCAACGGATTCCTTATTAACGCAGATACATCTTCTTCCATGTGCTGCAAGGTTTTTGTTCCTATCAAAGGAGTTCCGCCAAGACAAACGATTATAAACGAATAAAGAAGAACTTGGTTTGAGACGCCCTGTCTCCGTGCAATCTCTGAGATAACGCCATTGTTTTTTACCTTACCTCCAGCAGACCCTGTCAGGATCCAAAACAATTGGTTTGACATACCTATATCTTTGAATAGTAGTCTCAGCTCAACGTCATACCCTCGGTTAGAATGGAAGCGGTTTTGTATGATTGATGGTTTTACTTTTGTTTCGTTGTGCAATTTGAGAAGATAGTCTCTATCATGTACGCTAACAATGCCGAGGTGTCTAATGATACCTCTGTCGACATAACTCTCAAGCACTTTCCAAGCTGTCATTGTATCTTCAAATTTTTCTAGCTTCGCACGAAAGTTATGAACAAGGACTGAATCTATGTATCTTGTTTGCAAATTGTGCAGGCTTGACTTTATCGACAAATGAACTTGCTCTTCAATACTCAAATCAGGTGATGGTGGACATCCTTCAACCTTACAGTTTTGCACGCCGTAATTATTCACACTTTTTGCTACGAACAAGGTCTGTAGATACAACTCATTTCTAGGCACGCCACTTTCTTTCCAGCCAATGCCAACCGCTGGTTCGTTGTATTCGAAATGGAAACCCCCTGTAGCGATGTGTCTGAAACCTGCATTGATGGCCTGTGCCACGAGCTTATCAGTATTGTTTCCTTTACTCTTTGCGCCATACACAATGGTGCCCATCGGAGCTAAGATGCTATCTTCTGAATCAACCTCACCGTTTGTGACAAAGAGATTGTTACTGAATAAGAAGAAAAGCAATACAATACATGATGAAAGACAAATCACAACGATTCTCCGATGCTGTTTACGAATCCAAACCCCTGTCGTTCTCTTCCGTTTATCTTGTGCTTCTCTAACATCCGAGATCGTATCAACGTGAATGTTGGAGTTGCCGCTAGGACCTACGTTACCACCAATCAATCCTCCCTGTCGGGATCGTAACGAAGAAGAAGGAGTCATTTGCTGATGAGGAGTGCTTCAACCGACCAAACAATACTATGGTACCTTATTGCAACCGACCGTTGCCGTTAGTTGCAACAGCTTGATCCTACTTTTAGCCGCAGGCAGGCTAGCGGCTAAAAAAATTGGCGAGAATCTCGCCACACATGTTACACGGAAAAAGCTAGCAGAACTCTCACAAAACAACCATGTCGGCACTTCAGT
>JALLBH010000609.1:0-17560 GCA_036940005.1 Skeletonema menzelii
TATAATGGACCACTAGCAACGGCTCAGGCTCGTATTGATGTCGCTACACACATAATAGTTGTCAGATACGGAGCTATCTTGGCGCTCAAATTGGCTCTTATCAGAACACATCTGTGACTGTAGCATAGCAGGTAAGTGGGTGGTTTGCATGCGCCTAGTATATTTCCTTCTATACTATCGTTACCAACTATATTGTACACTAGCAGCGAATATTGTTCGTATTAATGATGCTAAACACTTAAAGGTTGCAATATGTAGAATTAACAGGTACCACAGCTGAATTTGATCATTATAAGGTTGCTGCATATACTACAGATGACATATCCGAGGTTAGAGTTGATATGTCGTCCTTACACATATACAGAAGAGATTTAATCACTAAAACTTTCGCAAGCACAAATATATCACACAATATATGCAAAAACGTGTTTTGACGAGCAAATTGGACTCGTCTATGCTTGAGTATCGTTGTGATACACGAGCTACAGATGACTTACCCAAGGTTAGAGTTTATATGTCGTCCATAAAGATATATAGAAGAGGTCTGGCTACTATAATTTCTCATATCACCTAAGTATCACAAAATTGCAAGCTTCAAATGTGCCCTGATGATGCATTTGTTGATATGGCTGTGAGTAAGTAGCATAGTGATACACGAACTACATACGGCATTACTGAGGTTGGAGTTGATATGTTGTCACAATGGATGCATAGAAGAGATCTGTTGACTTCAGTTGGTTCAATCACGTATAAATTGCACAACACAAGCACTACATGTGTCCTGAAGAGGGCATTGGATTTGGCCAAAATTGAGTATTATTGTGATTTTGCGGAGTTTGTTGAGTATCTTTTTTGTTGTAGTTGATATGTCGTCCACATGGATATATAGAAGAGGTCTGAACACTTGAACTTGTTAAAACACTCACATATTGCACAATACTCTAGCGCTATTGCATCCTGACGATTCAGGTCTGAAAGTTGCTTGATATGAATAAACTTCTTCTCTACGAAAACAAAACTGCCGCTTTGATGCGATGCATTGTTGTTATATTGCCAGAGCGGTAGAACGAGCTGATGGCAATGTTATTGTCACGTATGTCCGTGGCCATTCAAACTGGACGTTCATAGTGGTTACTTTTATCGATAGATGAGGTTTTTCTGGGTAAGAGGTGCCCTTGGCTTCGACATTGTAAAATAATGATAACTTATGAGCCGAGTTGATGTTTCATATGTTGTTTGCATCATATACTTGAATGACACCCCCTCCTTTAATATATGAACCCAAAACAAAGCTTGATCCTGGCGCCTGTGAGTAATACAAAGGAACTACAGTGAAGTTTGCCGCTCTGCATCCATGTTATTCTATTAACTGCATCTCCACTAGATTTTGATGCAGATTCGGCGCGTCGTGACACGGCCGATGGCGCCTAAGTCGACGTTGCCAAAGAGGAGTTACGGTCAGCTAGACCCACCTGTAGCGGCCTGGGAACGCCTACCACGTTCTGTGGGATGGTAGGCGTATTTCGGCGGCTAACGCTATCTCTATTGCGGCTAGAATTGGAGGTCGTCGACTTTGTGCTGCAGGTTGTGTTATGTCGGCGGAGGCCGGAGGCGGATTCGTCCATTTTTTGGTCGTTGCACAAGCGTATCTCGGCTTGTAAGCAGAATTTCTGGACAAACAGGGTACCAGTACACGCGCCTCATCAAGGAGCGTGTACTGGGACGGTCAGTATTTTGATCTTCTGTAGTTTAATACGAGATACAAGTGTGCAAAGGCATAAATCTTGGACTACAAAATACGATAACTTTTTTGCCATTGAGCGCACCGCTTTGAGCGTTGGACCAGGGAAAAATCACGAGAAAATAGAAGTATGGCCAGACGGGGGCTTCACGTGATCGCGTGAAATCCCGTGAAATCACGACCCTATGCCCCCCCCTAACATAGCACAGTACAACACGCAGCAACACCACTCTGACGCTGTCCTTCAAACCAACACCCACCCTGACTCACAGTTTTTATCCCTGCATCATAAAAGAGCTCGCAAGGTAATCCTTCATTCTTCTTCATCAATAGCAACATCGAGTATGTGCCGTCCAACCAACACCATCGAAACGCGTCGAGTCATTATCGCCGGCGCCGGTCCAGGCGGATTACTCCTCCAAGCCCTGCTTCACCACCGCAACAAAACGTCTTCCGCAACGTCCCACGTCATCTATGAAACTACTCTTATTGAATCTCGGGCAGACTTGGGTGCACTCAACCAAGAGGAACTCCAAGCCCATCGATCTTGGATGATTGGACTTGCCAATCACGGACTTGAGGCGGTCCGTTCGGTTCCTGATTTGTTTGAGAAGTACATCAGCGGGATTGGAGTGGATGTAAAGGAGTTCAACATCTTTCTTGGTGCGAAAAAGATAACAGCCTCACCACCTACATTGGAAGGATCATCAGATGCATCTGAAAATTTTATTGTGGATCGAAACTTTATTGTGGCTGCCTTGGCTAGATATGCCAATGAGGTGTCGAAACACAGTGAGCACTATCATGCCAGGTACGACACGGAAATGTTGTACGTCGATCATGCGAATCATCGTGTCTTGGTGAGGAACAAGCAGACGAGTGTTGAAGAGTATATTTCGTATGATTTATTGGTTGGTGCCGACGGCGTAAGATCAACAGTTAGGGAAGCCTTGGTGAAGAGGCACTTTGATTTTGAATTGTCTGTGGGTGATATCTTTCAATGCTTCAAGGCTGTCCATATCAAGTGTCCTGATGCTATCTGCACCACTGCATTAAGCGTTATGCCTAACTGTCTTCCTCACTTCAATGGTATTGTATTGCCCGAGACTGGAGGAATGATAAACATGTCTATGGGAGTGCCCCGTAACCACTTTGATGACAGCATAAGTGACGATATCAAGTCAGACGACGTAGAAGTTGTTTGTGAATATTTCAAGAAGAATTTCAAATGCTTCAAGCTAACCGAGGAGGGATACATGGATCTTGCAACACAGTGGGTCAATCAACGATGGAATAGAACTGGAATGGTCCATTGTAACAGATATAGCAGTGTAGAATGTAGGATTGTCCTCGTAGGAGATGCAGCGCACGCCACAAGTCCTTCGATTGGAATGGGCATGAATACTGCATTGCGTGATGCTCAAAAGCTTTATGAATTACTTGACAAGTATGATGATGACTTGGATGAGGTTCTTCCGGAATATTCCAGGATACGCGTTCCAGAAGGAAATGCTTTGAGTGATCTTGCAATGCACTTATACTGTTTCGATACAAAAGTTGGAGCCAGAACGATGGTTAAAGGACTGATACGAGGTGGTTTGAATAAACTTTTCCCCAGATTTATAGACCCTGATTGCCAAGCTTACATTGGACAGACTGGGTACTCATTGGCAGATGTGTATCAAAAAGCCACAGAACAGGGTATTTTGTCTACTCACCGTGCTACTAATGAGCGCATTCGTCAGGAGTACTTTGAACGGCAGACTGGTATGATTGTCGATAAACCCAAATCTTCTATGTGGAAATTTTTCACTCTTGCTATTTCAGTTGCGGTTGCTGCTTGTGGTATCGCGCTGAAAAAGATGATGTAGTGCGTAGAATTGATACTCTATAGATTGTTTTGTAGTTATAACATCAAGAACTACTGTACACTTCTGTTTCTACACTCTAACTGTATTCTTCTGTTCAATTTCAACGCAAGATCCCTATTCGATGACTTCAAATCATTATTTTCACGCAATAGGTTCCTCACGCGCTCTTCTACCCTTCGCATCTCATGCTGTTGTGTTTCGTAAGTCTCTTCAAACTTCTTCCACGACATTTCCATCTCGTCCTGAAGTATTTTCAATTTATGGTGTTCACGATCATGAGCGTCATTAAGAAAAATATTCGTGTTGATAGCATTGCGTAGACGCTCGTTGGTTTCCTTGAGCTCTTCCTTGAGATCCTCAATTTGATTATGCTGTGTTCGAATAATTGCTGTTGCGTTCACTTTAATAGACTTGTTGTATGAGCGTTCCATTGCTGTATAATATGCAAGCTTGTCTTGCAAGATCTGATTTTCATCACGAAGAGTTGAAATCTCTTCTCCACATTCTGGTAGTTCGTCTTCCATTGACATTGGAGTGGCACAGGCAAGATCTGGAGGAAGATCGGTAGGGATTGCGATTCGCAAGTCTTTCCTTGGCGTCTTGACTTCAAATTTGTTACTTTTCTTTGTAGTGTTCGATAGAATGTAACATGACGAAGCTGAAACTCCCAAAAGAAGTAACGACGCGATGAGGTGTCGAACAAAAGAGTGATCTTCTTCATCACGGTTGCCGTCCTCCGTCTTTATAAGTCCGCCAGTTATACCAGCGAAATCTGACAGAGAAGTGGTAGGATGAACATGCTGCCCCATTCCCATCATGTGCATAGGTAGCTCCCCTGCTAGTTCACCAACTCGCCTTATATTCATATCATGTGCATCTGTTGATGCCATTTTACGAAAGTTACACTCATCTAATGGTCTCAAAGCATCTATCGAGGGAAAGCCATTCTTCCATGCTAAGCACCCGACACAATAACCAGCGTACAAGGGGCGATTAAATCTTGTTGGATTTCTGACACATTTTTTCTTCAAGTGAGCAAAAATGTACGCCCTTGCGTCACTCGAATGAGGAGACGTCGATGCAATCACAAGGATTATGACTGCGCTTGTATACATCATGTTGCCAATCTTTAGCTGTGCTTAGCTTTAGCTGAATAGAATTGCTTGAATGAAATCAAACTGCTTCTCGCCAAACAGGCTCTCTATCTCTCTCTCTCTAGAGAGATAGATACTTAGATACCTCTATGCATGTACGATATGTACGTAGGTACTCCGAGAAAGGGGCCTCAAGAAGAAAGGGTTCGATTGCCTCTCCAAATCGTTCAACGCTTCCAACGCTCAACTCAACGGAAGCATTGCGTGCAGGTACATCATACCAACATGTGCAACAATTGTAATTGATACATATTGATTGTTGCCAACTGAAGAGATAGTAGTACTCGATGAACACCCGCGTAGACATATCCTAATTGTGTTATCCGAAGTAGGTATATACAGATGGTGAGTGAAACTTAACGTCATCGGCAGCATAAGTGAGCCAGTGTACTGAAATCTTCCTAACATGCAATTGTTCTTTGTTCTGCAGGGACGCTTCAAAATAAAAAAGAAGAGCAGACCACGCTGCGAAACACCAACCTTTGTAACAGATGCTGTAAACGCGGCGGTGGAAATTGCAACAGAACAAATAATTATTGAAAGAATTAAAGCTGCACAGGAGACAATTGACTTTGGAGGCAGCGAAGACAATTCACTTGTCGAGTGTGAGCCAGATCAACATGCTGAGGATGTAGAGGAGGATGCTGAGGAGGATGCTATGGTGGAAGAACTGACGGCCGACTTTCTGAAATATAGTTGCCGAGAAGTACCAGATGAAAAAAGTTGTGCTCCTCAACATGCTCCTCAACGAAGGTATATACAGATGGTAAGTGAATACCAGACTGTTATTTGCAGTATATCGCGGACAGATTACTTTCAAGGCAATCTTCCTAAAAATCAATTGTTTTCTATTCTGCAGGGACGCTTCAAAATAAAAAAGAAGAGCAGACCACGCTGCGAAACACCAACCTTTGTAACAGATGCTGTAGCCGAGGCGGTGGATGTCGAATGTGAGCCTGCTGAACCTGCTTTGGAGGAGAATGCAAAGGATGATACAGATGATGCAAAGGAGGATGAACATAAGTCTGACTTTAGAAAGTGGGTAGAATGCCGTGATAATGAATCTGAAGTGAAACCTACAAAACCAAAGACAGCACAAGAGATTCTTGGTAATATGTGGTTGGACTTCGTGGAGGCCAAGGTCATGCCATCAGTATTTTGCAGCACCGCATGTGGTGATTTCGATGATGACTCAACTGCTGCATCTTCTGCTGATACTGAGCATGACTTGGCAGCTTATGCGCTAACGTCAACTCCTAGACCATTGTCTTCGCCTCGGAGAAGAACATCGAAACCACAGAAGCGAAAATCATCCCGAAATCCACATCGCACACGGCACGATTAGAGCTGAAGAGTATACCTGGCGAGAACATGCCGCCGGTTGGAAAGAAATGGGAAAGAAATTTCCGACTTTGCTTGTATAGAGTATATTGTTGGTGCTTAGTTGCTTACATTATTAGAGTTAGGGTTAGGTCTTGGCATCAAAAATTGAATTCTCTGTAACTTCTTCTTTACGCCAAACAAGAATATGCGCTAAAAAGGCCTCAAGGATGAATTACTCTCTTGCTCTTCTTCTGATAGGTGCAATCCAAGGTGCTCGACCCGCAGAGTTTTCTCCATTTCCTTGATATTGACAGGAGGGCCAGCTCCTTGGAACAATATCACCAAACACAACTTGACCATCATGCTTGAGCTTTTGAAAGATTCTCGTGGTAAGAGAGGAGGTGGAGAAATTCACATTTTACATAATTGGCACGCAAGCCATGCAAGATGCATTAGCCGAAGCTATTCAAGAAAACTCTTTGATTGAATCTGGGAAGAACGAAGAAGTCTATCTTCATTCTGAGCATGGTCTCGCCAAAAAGCACCCTCTCTCTGAGGGTGAGGGAAGGTACTATAGCAAGCTTCAGAGAGGGAAGGAACTATAGCAAGCTCCCAAACATTAACCAAGAGATTGATACACACCTTTTTTGTTGCGGATAATGAAGGGTCTGTCTACTTTACTTCTCCAGTCACATTTTGGAGCGGAAAACTGTGGCAAGCCGTTGTTAAAGAAAGGGAGCTGATTTGCTCTTATGAATCATTGTTGAAGCGTGAAAAAGAGAAATATGTAATGAAATTATGTGATAATTTTATGTGAAAAAAGGAGAGGCCGACCTCCAGCCAAGGGAAGAGATTGGAATCTACGTGGTTGTAACTATTGGACCAGGTTTGCAGCAACTTGCTTTCACCAAAGCCTGTATTCTCCATCTCATATGCCTACGACATCTTATTACTTCTTCTCCCTCATCTCTCGCATAAGATGGACGATGCTACTGCTCATGCCTCATGGAAGGAGGTGGAATAAAGTAGCGGACTTGTTTGAGATCATCTCGCTAGAGTCACTTTAATCTTGGTCAAGTTTGAGATCATCTCTCTAGAGTCACTTTAATCTTGGTCAATGATAAGTTCAATTGTGTACAACACAGTCGAGTTTTATCGACTTTCATTCTCATCATTACTGGTGGATTCCATCTCCTCTCTCTTCAATCTTGAAATCTCACTCCATAATTTACCTATTTCATCACCGACCCATTCGGGAGCTTTACTCTGTGCCGTCTTCAATAATTCCAACTGTGCCTCAAGGTTGACGATCTTGTCTGATTTGTCATCATTTGAAGCCTGCAATTTCTCTTTTTCGGACGCAAGCTTTTTGACTCGCCCTTCTAACTGCTGCAGCTCCTCGTGCTGATTTGCAAAGGTATCCGCAAATTTCTCCAGATCTTCTTGAAGTGCCTCATATTCTTCATGCTTAAGATCAAGCTCATCATTGAGGGCAGTGCTTGTGTATTCGGCCCTTTCGAGATCCCGTCGTAGAGACGCATTCACTCTATTCAAGTCATCCAAGTCGTATTTCGCACGCTTCTTCGTCTGCTTCAACTCTTCTTTTAGATCGTTGATTAACTTCTGAAGACGGATCCTCTCATCTTGGTCAGATTTATCGCTGGAAGTGGCATACACAGCGTATGCATCGCCAATGAAACCTTTCTCTGAGCTTGTAGCAGAACCATCCTCATCTGGAGCCACAGATTCGTCATACTCTTGGTCATCTAGGATGACAGTGTTAGAACCCATCCCTCTTAACAGTTCTAACTGCTTTCGCAAAATCTGGTTATCTTCCCGAAGTTTTGAGATGTCCTCTTCAGTGTCTGTAATGTGTGCAGTGAAACTAGTGCACACTGACGTGTTTGCTGCCAAGACGGTCTCTCTTCGAGAAAAGTCAGATGCTGCTTTGAATTGAGAAATATGTTTCTCACTCAGATCATAATTCTCTTGCTGAAGTTTGGAATTGATAGCAGTCAGGCGAGCGATCTCTTCCAGAAGATAATTATTGGATGTTGCATCGTCTACCTTGTCCACATACTGACTTTGAGAAGCTCCAGCCGCGCCAGCTACTAACAACCGCGTATCAAGTTTCCTCTCTCGCAGTTCCTGGTTTTCACTTTTAATTGCGGTTAACTCAGCAGAAAGTCGCTTAATCTCCGCGACGTTCTTTTCATCTACATTGGTCATGCCAACTTGGCTCACCTCTGCATAATCATCCTTCTGCTCTCTTACGCTATCCAGAGTCTGGAGCGCATCGTTAAGTTCACCTTCAAGTCTTTCTTTCTCTGACGACATAAATTCCAAAGCTGCACGAAGTGAGGCAATCTCGGTATCTTTCTCAGCAATATTGGGGTCGGCGTCGTCAATAGCCACAGTCGATACCTGAACAATGTCACGATCCTGAGTCATTTTCTTTAGTTCAATAACCTCCAGTCGCAACAAATCTCGCTCTGTTCGTACAGCATGAAGATCACGTGCATTTGACTTCAGGCCGTAAAGTATTACTCGCGACATGTAAGATCTTAGTGCGCATTGTACCGTCACAGCAGCAAATTTGTATCTGTTCAATGCCCCTACTGCAACATAACGCCGCCAAATTGATTGAATGCATATTGCTTTTCGGTCTTGATTCATTGCATTGTACATCTTCCTACTCCAAGATCCACGTAAATGACATTGACTCCAAACGGCAATTGTCTTGGCAGACAATAATAGCTTGCTTGCTGAATGCCGACGCCAGTTGCTTTGAATGACGATTGAACAATGTTGCCTCTTCAATCTATGCATCTCATTCTTTGCTGAAGCGCATCTGAGGAAACATTGAATAGAGAGAACCGCTGTGCACGCCTTTGAGTAATACTTTTCGTAAATGTAACATCTCACGTTCTTCTGAATGACGACGACGGAGAAGGATATTTTGTCTCTTCTCAGTCTTTCCAAAGTGTCATAAGCTTCACGTTTGAGGAAGACTTTTGATTTACCAACTTGTATACCAATATCATCTTCGTTGTCATCTAATACCAAAGAACCTTTCACAGCGTGAACCAATGCCTTTGCAGGGTTGAACTTTTTTGAACAGTTCTTCTTCCTTTTTAATGCCTTCATAGCTAAAATGCGATACCGCGAGATAAATTGAGTGTGGCTGTATCGTTGAGGAAAGCCAAGTCTGCTAACTCGTACAGCTTCAATAACACCGGCACATCGAAGTTGATCGGCAATCAAAGCAGCGTCAAAGATATCCGGTGATAACAAATTGTTGGGTTTCAGGCAGCGTATGTAGTGAGGCGACGTTTCATCGATTTTACTCCGAAGACTATGAAGTTGAGAGCTGAATTGAACCCCAACCGTAGGTCGTTGCGACGCTCCACCTCTTGGTGACATTATTTTGTTTCTAACAACAGATGTAGAGGGCTGCAAAATTTCAGCAAGCGTCCTCACAAACTCATTGTTGCTTGATAGGAGTAAGTCGGATGCTTCTTTTGGAAGCTCATCTCTGTTCTTCTCAACAAATCCTTCGATGTCATATTCTACCAAACCAGCATAATGATGAACTGCAAACAGCTGTTCTGCCACCTGTCGAGAATCTGCTTGGAACCTAGCATGACCAGCACATTTGTCGTACATTAAGTGAGAAAATGTTTTATCAGAAGCCCCTGGAGTTCGACATTGGTCATGTAGCATGTTGAGAATACCTGAAGGCTTCTGGTCAATCAGGTCCAGTACATCTTGGTTCTCCGGGAACTCAATAAACGACCAAGGGATGCCCTCTTTATCGTATTCTTCTTGTTCATTGCGCAGAACGAATCTGTTAAATTGTTGTTGTAGCGCTTCATTGCAATAATTGATACATAGTTGTTCAAAAGAGTTCACTTGAAACGACTCAAAGCCAAAAATATCCAAGATACCAATGGTTCCGCCTCGCTCCTTGTTTCGTCGATTCGACCTTGATGGACTTTCGCCTCCATTATAACACGTGGCGTCACCAGCGATGGATATATTGATTCTATCCACGAGATACTTGAACATCGCACCATATGTGGCCTTAATCAGTGCCTCCACACCTTTCTTCGCTTGTGCCTGTGATAGTTCTCTTCGATGCGTCTCCCCACCTTTACCTCCACGACCACCGACGGTGATTTCATAATAGCACAGCGCCTTATTCAACCCATCTCGTGTGATTCCAAGCAAATCAACGACATACCCCAAATGAGGATTCTCTGTCTCCAATGCACATTCAACTTCACCAATATCAGCAAAGCTAAGGTTTGATGCATGTAATAGAGCACAACAAACCGCAAACACGGAATGTTGTTCGATGGTAGTAATGCCCATAACAGTCATGGCTTGTGTCATATCCAGAAAGGTATCAGCATCCGAGACACCGTCACGACGATCATATGTATCAGAGGTATTGATAAGAGAAAAGTCTTCCATGTCATAATCCCCCAATCCAAATCGATCCAACAGATCTTCATCATCATGATCCTCATCCTCGTTATTGTTTTTCAAGCTGAACAACTCATAAAATATATGATAATTCCTTTCCCCGTATGATTGATGCACCAACCGTACCTTTTCCAACAGGTACGTTTCAATGGATGCACCCACCAACGTTGCCCCAACATTCCTGTCCGAATGTTGATTCGATGATGATACAAAATCCATTTCAATGTATTTACCAAATCGAGATGAGTTATCATTTCGCACCGTTCTTGCATTTCCAAATGATTCCATGATTGGATTGCTTTCTAGAACTCTCCTTTCAATGGACATGTTACCATCTGATGCGGTTGTGGTTGAGCTACTGTTTTCCACTGCGGGTGATGATTCAACGTCAGTTAATGGTTGTTCCGATAACTTGGCGAGATACCCCATTAGCAGTTTGGTGGTAACAGTTTTTCCTGCGCCTGATTCTCCGGATACCAATACAGACTGGTTTACCTTGGGTTTATCTTGCTGCTGCTTCTGTTGTGATGAGAATATTGCCTTTGTGGCAGTAGAACTACTGCTTGATTTGTTGTTGGGTATGGATAAATCTGCATCTGGAGGATGAAGTCTTGTCATCATGGTTCGAAAAGTTCTATCTGCTACTGCAAATACGTGAGGTGGAAGCGACGACGACGACGACGATGATTTATCCTCCAAACTAGTATCATGCTGTGCACGACTATTCTGTGACGCTAATATCGAACCACCACCACTCCGTTCACTCAACCACCTCCGTTCCCCATCCACTCTATACCGTCTCGCAGTCCCCTCCCCATACAAAACTCCACTCTCATCATTCTTAAATGGATTCACCGCTAACAAAATAGGACCCGTGTTAGTATATATATGACTCATGTTCAAATGTGTATTCTGATATCGATATCGTAAGGCATGTACGACACTACATTTGTGGAGGTGGGTCAAGTCGATTAGATTGGGTGGAGGTGAATCTTCTTGTTGTTGTTCATGAAAGAAGTGACTCGTTTGTCGGTTTTTATTGTTGGCCGAGTCATCATTATCGTCATCGTCACTATCATCATCATAATTGTAATCTGATTCACTATCATCATTATTGGCATCATTTCCCAAGTTCAGTCGATTTACGAAGTCATATTGCTCCCATTGATTTGCAGGAATGATATCCCCCGATGATAGTAATCTCGACGTTTGAGATTCTGTAAGTGTATATTCCGTCTGATGGAAGTTATTGTTGTTCTCATTGTCGTCTGCGGAGTGATGCAATGGCAATAGATTCAAGTGGACCAGTGAATCGTCTACTTGGAAATCGTCATCTGAAGCTTGTCCCTCGTTTGTACTGCCGCCATTACTGCCCTCTCTGGAGCAATAATAAAATCCAGGAGTCCATCCCCAAACATCCTCTCTACATCCAGCACCACCACCCACTGTTGATATGGGTGCACCTCGTTTCTTGACTTTCACGGTGGTGATATTGGAAGTACCCGCTACGCCACGAGCATTCGATGTGGCGAGGAGGGGAGTTGGCCTTCCGTTGTCGTCACTTATACGCACCCACACATAGGTTTTATTGGGTTTTGATTCACCGCTGCTATTCATGGCGGTCATCAGCTACCAATCAATGCAGTCTCTGTCAAGTATATGTACTGTGCTTGCTCTTTTCTTACGAAGTGCTGGCCTAATAGGACGAAATAATGGCATGTTCATCTTATGGCAGCGGGGCATGCTCTTCATGGTTTTTTGGCAGCCGTTCAGAAGTCCATGTCGCAGCGACAGTGGATACGATACCGAGCAGTCAACTCGTCAGTTATCTGTCTGAAGCATGAGCATCTATCACACTGTTTACGGCTGAGGCAAGATTTCACAGGTTGAGGGTTGAGCTTAGGGAGTTAGTTTTGATCCTACAACAACAATGTTACAGTGCGTTTTGGGATGACTTTTGCATGCGTTTGTAAAGATGTCAGTTTTGATTATGGCACTACTTGACAAAAATAACACCGTTTACATATTAAATATCTTACGAATACGAATAATCAAACACTTTCCAAAATCAATTAATGCACTCATTTTCCAGAGTATGTCAAGTTTCTCAAAGCAAGGAAGGTGAAAATACGAACTCCCACCAATATGCATCCCAAAATAACAGCGTTTCGACCAACATTACTTCTCCCGTACTGTTTGCCAAAGAAAGCATAGACAAATTCATTTGCTGGTACCTCGCAATAGCTGCCATTATCCATGATTTCGCAGACTCCGTTTGCGTACACGACATCATCGGGACCGACGTAGTCTGGACTAGTGAGTTCGGCAAAGTACTGACTGGCATTTGTTACGATGACTGTCCTGGTATTGTTCCCGAACGCTGATGCCACAAGCCCTTCGTAGACGTAGTGGCCAGGATTGATAATATACGTTATGACCCAGAAGTTGCCAATCATCTGTTGTGGCCGTACAATGAACCCAGAGAAGAAATTATTGATCCCAATAAAAACAGACGCCAAGACCATTGCTGTACCCTGCCCTCTCACCAAGCACATGAAGAGCTGGCCAATGTAGGAATATATTGCCGAGTTGAAAGTGAAAAATCCCCAGTAAGCGAAGGCCCAAAACACTTTCTCCCTTAGTGTGTAATTGGGATTCATACCCAAACCACTAACAGGAATAAAAACGATACAAAATAGGAAAGAAGCTATAAGAATGAATCGATGTTCGGCAGTTCCAAGCGCTCGACCCAAGGATCTGTAGTTGAGCATACCAGCTGCTTTATGTCTATAGAACATATCTCTCACATTGAGCATGACTGGCAGAACGGAAACAATCGACAAAACTCCAATTATAATGAATGAAATGAAGATTGTTGCAAGAAGACTGTATTATGACGAAATGCAACTGAATGTAAGCAGGGTGCGCGAGAGAAAGTGGCAAAGAAAATCATTACTACTAACCTTGTGATTTGCGCCTCGGAGTAAATGGGTGAGTGCCGAATAGGAATAAACATAGAACCGAGCAGAAGAGCTATCAATGCCGACAAAACCATTCTCACGAGGTTGTAAGCAGGGCTTCTCCAGTAAATTTTAACCAAACGATTGCCCATCAAATTATCTCTTTTCAACCAGCTAACTGGAAATTCGCTATCGTACTTGATTTCCGTCTCCTCGTCTCTTGTCTCCGTTATTTCGGCCAAATGATTCGTAAGATCTGCGCAGTTTGAAGATTGGGCCCATGCAGTTGCAAAGTTGTAATCTTCGTCTTCTCCACCGATGCGCTCACCCAACACATTCAACATCCATGTAGCTGGATTTTCTCCAATGTTCATGGGAGTGACGCCTAACCCTTCAAAGTAGGAAATGAGATTGGAACTACATACACCTGTCTCTCCATAGAACACAACCTCTCCTCCCTTCTTCAAAAGTAACAAATCGTCAAACATATCAAACACTTGAGAGGACGGTTGGTGTATTGTGGCAACAATTGTTCTACCAGTATCTGTAATCTTTCGGAGACAATTCATGACGAGAAGAGCAGCTCTTGAGTCCAACCCCTGGAAGACAAGAATGATTAGTGTTTATTAGAGATGACGAAGACAAAATCGAGACATCAAAGTGACTAAAATAGATTGCCCAAAACTTACACTTGTGGGTTCGTCCAAGAAAAGGATCGAGGGAGAAGCAGCTAGCTCTACTGCGATTGACAACCTCTTCTTCTGTTCAAACGACAATCCGCCTTCCTCTTCGCTGCCAACGAGGACGTCTGCTTGCTCTTGCAGCTCAAACATTTCGATCATTTCATCCACGTGAAGATTCATGCCCTCAGGTGTCTTACGGGCAGGGTGTGTCCTATCTAATCGAAGGTCGGCAGAGAAACGAATAGTTTCTCTCACAGTCAACTCGGCGGACTGAACATCAAATTGCTCCACATAGCCACTACATCTTCTGAAACTTGTTTTCTCTTGGGGAAATCCATTCAGTAGTACCTCTCCAGAAATTTCTCCTCCCCCTTTCCTTAAAGCAATGACATCCATCAGTGTTGTCTACGAACATAAACGATGTTAGAATGTAAAGTCCAAACAACAGTACAGTAGCGCCAATAAAATATAAGCAGACATACCTTTCCAGCCCCACTCTCTCCCATAAGTGCACATAGACGCCCAGATGAGAACACACCGCTGACATTCTTGAGCAATCGCAACTTATCGGAACCCTTGGAGGCTGTGACATCATAACAAAGGTTGCTGAACGACAAGTCGACAGGAATGAATGACGCATCGTGAAAAGAGTTGCTTTCTGCTTCTGAAGCATCACCTTCGACGTCGTCTTTTTCTTTTGTGATATCAGATGTTCCTCCTTGTTTTGCCTCCAAACGAAAGCGATGAAGACAATACGCCGAAGTCAACAAACAAAATATCGTGTAGGGGATAATGTATGCGAATCCGTATCCAATCCATTCTCTCCCGTACGGCATATCATTGGGCAAAAGAAACCCGTAAGATTCCATTACCTTCTGACCATTAGGATGATGAACGAATTCATTCAGCAATAACGAGCGATAGATCCAAGACAAAGGGGCAATCCAGTAAATCCAATTCCAGTAAATGGGAATGACATTCGGCGCAACAATGTACCCACTAAAAAGAACATTCATAAGTAGCACCACAGCCCCCCCACCTTGAACCACCGTTTTTGTTGGAGCCACAGATGCCAGAAGTCCCATTGTTTGTCCCATCGAAAGCGTGAAGAGGAAGAACAGCAACAAATAAATGATAAAGCTTGCTGCTGTTGGTTCAAATCCAACCATCCAGTACACGAAAACTCCAAAGAGTATGACATCAACAAGCATTTGGGGCATAGCTGCAATTGCTTCACCAATTACATAACTCAATGCCGAATAAAAGTTCGAATCCTTATGCTTGTAAAAGACTGCGCGTGCTTCCACTTTTTCGGGAGCAGCTGTCATGGCCCCAAGCATAATGAACAAGTTTCCTTGAAACAGAACTCCAAAATAGGAGCTGTCCAATGTGGTCTTAAGAAACACAAACCCAACAGATAGTCCCATTGCTATGTTTTTGATAACGCTGGCACGGATAAATATGTTGTCTCTCGTCCATAACGTAAAGAACCGCCTTAGGTTCAGCCATACACTAATAGAAAAAGAGTTCTGGTACTTCTGCATAAATCGCTTGGGAATTTCCCCACCATCTTTCACCGCCTCCCAGTTCGCCTTCCAGTCTTTTTCTTGCTCTCTCGTTATTTCGGAATGCTGCTCACTCTCTCCATACACCGTAGCCAGCATCTCGGCGGAATGACATTCGCCCGTTGCAAGCAACTTTCGATCCGAACTTGCGACTGCTAGTAAGTAGTCACTACAGAATTTGTAAGAATGGGAAAAGGTGAGGTAAGAATACATCTTATAACAGAAATCAACACATCGTGTACAGCATGTTGCACTTACGCATCGTCCATACTGTCTGGTTGCCTGTATCCAAGATTTCGGAAGTGTTCCCCTGCATTTCTAGTCGGGCCGGCATAGATGACATGCCCCTCGCTGAGAAGAATAACGTCATCAAACATTGCCACTGCTTCAGGTGAGGGCTGCAGCAGCGACACGACGGAGATTTTCTTGAAGATGTGATTTGTGTAGCTCAAAATGCGCAATATATCAACTGTCGATGCAGTATCAAGCCCGGTTGAAATCTCATCTCCGCACAGTAGAGGCGTATCAAAGACAAGCATTTCACCCAACGTAACTCTTCTCCTTTGTCCACCGCTAACACCTCGGATCTGCTCGTTTCCGACAAAAGTGTCCTTCACATGACTTAACCCTAACCCTTTCAATGTAAGGCCTACTTTCCCCTTCTCACTAGTACCCTTGCGATTCAAGCGGATACTCTCATCCTTGCAACATCCAGAGAAAACGAATGTTTCACCCACTGTAAGTCTAGGAGCATGAGTGTCATGTTGACTCACAAATGCAACTAAATTCTTGAATAGATTTTCATTGGATCTATCAGCTCCTTCTCCACAACAAACCAAGTTATTGTAGACCACTTGTCCTGTGAGGTACTTCTTTTCCTTGTAACTAGAAGGAAAGTCGCCCTGTGGAAGGCTGCCACCGATAGCTTTGAGCAATGAAGTCTTCCCAGACTGTGGGGGGCCCAACACCAAATACATCTTCCCCGGCTTTAGTACCAAATTGACATTAGACAGAACATTTGTAACCAGCTTCTCTTTCTTCACTCGCTTATGATACTGAAGAAACTTCTTCAACTTTGCCTTGATCATATACAAAGGAGTTGCCACAGTTGCAATCCCGTCTGTATCAGGACCATTGTCATGAGAGGGGACCTTGAAAGAGAAATTCTTAAGACGGATTTCCAAATCCGGCAGCTGCCTCATCGCTCCGGGAGAGCCACCGGGCATTTGATCGAAGAATTGTTGAAGACTGCGTACAAATTCAGACTGCTCTTCCAAACTCAATCTCTTCGAGAGACCCTCGTCTACACCCTTCTCTTCATCTTCTTCATCTGATGCGTAGGAGTCCGCTTTTTGATCCGGAAAAAGAATCTTCATCGACTGGCGCTTGTCCCTGAGCAAGCGATTCATGTGCACATCACGATCCTTCGAGGATACATGTACAGAGAACCTGGCCGTGCGATCGACGAAGCTCTTTTTACGAGGTGGTAAACTCATCCGCTGTGGTGATTTGCTCCCGCCGCTACTGATGAATCTCACTTCGCGAGTAGGTTGAGGGAGCGGATCTTCTTCATCTTTAGCTTCTCCCATGTTGTCAGACATTGTTATGATGTAGAGCCTCGAGATTAGGAGTACCTACACTGAATAAGTTAGAGAAGAAGAAGACACGAAGCTTACTGGTCGCATTCAATTAGATACAGCTGTGATGGAAGGTGACAGGTTATGGGAAGGGGTACCTACCTATGGGCAGAGGCGTCAGCTGATAGGTAGGTAAGG